>JAWIZW010000041.1:0-184779 GCA_034703905.1 Chenopodium berlandieri
GCCGCCCAGCCGGCCAAAGTGAAAAATGTGTTAGTAGGCGCCTATGACGGCACTACTAACCCAGAAGATCATCTGATGGCATTCTCCAACCTAATGTACCTTCAAGGGTTGGATGATCCCACTTGGTGCAAGTGTTTTTCCAGCGACTCTCAAAGGAATTGCACAGCAATGGTTCGGCAACCTGCCGACTGGTTGTGTAAACAACTTCAGAACGCTTGCTTACTTGTTCAACCCAACT
Source organism: Chenopodium berlandieri (assembly GCA_034703905.1). Taxonomy (NCBI): domain Eukaryota; kingdom Viridiplantae; phylum Streptophyta; class Magnoliopsida; order Caryophyllales; family Amaranthaceae; genus Chenopodium; species Chenopodium berlandieri. The sequence goes on from JAWIZW010000041.1 coordinate 239, forward strand.
TCGCCATGAACATCCCTGCGAAGAAGACGACCCTTGATTTGGGAACAATTCAGCAGGGTGAGAAGGAGGGGCTTCGATCCTTTATCAGGCGGTTTAACCTGATGAGGAATACAGATTCAAGGGTTACCGGATGAGGTGGCCTATACTGACTTTTTCAGGGGTCTCAAAGACGGGTCGACCTTCAAATTCGATCTGGTTCGAAAGAGGGTGGCGACTCTTCAGGAGGCCTTGATTGAAGCAGAAGCCTACATACAGGCGACTGATCTTTGTAGTACAGCAAAACAGTCGGACGGGAAAAAGTTCGACAAAAGAGAAGGACGACAGATACAGTCGTCAAACAAAGATCAAAGAAGAGAAAAGAGGTCTGGGCGGCTGATTCCTCTAAACAGCCGGCCAGAAGAAGAAAAAAGAATTCAAACCATACTCCCCAAAGTATGCGTTTAACAAGGATAGCAAAGCTATCCTAAAAGTAATCAAGGGACGGATCTCTATTGAGAAGCCGGTCCCCATGAAGGGTTCTGCAAGCAACCGGAACCAAGACAAATTCTGTGATTATCATGAAGATGTTGGTCATCACACCAACGAATGCATCAGTCTCATGCGGTATCTGGACCGCCTGGCTGAGCAAGGTGATCTTGACTCTTTTGTCAAGAAATCCACGGGGAACACCTCCTCGAAAAAACAGTCGGCCAAAAAGAATCAACAGGCCGACAGCTCTGATACAGATGATGCAGTCGTCTACACTATTGCAGGCGGCTTCGCAGGAGGAGGTCCCACTATTAGGGGCAACAAAGACAATATCAGGCGGCTAGATGTAAATTCCGTTCACCCAGAACGGCCCTCCAAAATTATTCATTTCCTGAGATTGTCATTACTGAAGAAGATCTAGGAGGGGTCAGGGGCCGCATGACGACCCTATCGTCATTGAATGTAAAGTGGCCAATCAGAGAGTTGGCCGAATCCTCATAGATACCGGAAGCTCCTCAGATCTTATCAGTAGCAAATGTCTCTCCAAACTGAAGTACAAGACTGATTGTATACATCCGGCCTCCCACCCTCTTAGTAGGGTTTGGAGGGGGAGTCGTCCACCCTGTAGGACGAGTAGATTACCCATCCGCCTGGGTGAAAAAGGGGAAGGACGACACATGGTAGTCCGATTCCTGGTGGTAGAAGAACTCTCGGCCTACAACATGATTCTGGGACGACCAACCCTAAATAATTCCAAGGCTGTAATAATCCCATCTCTTATGTTGCTCAAGTTTGAGAGGGATAATGGAACAGTCGGCTCCCTAAGGGGAGATCAGAGGATGGCCCGAGAGTGCTATCTCTCGGATGTCAAGCCCACTGTTATGGCCGCTGGGTCCAGTGAGGAAAGATAGCCTTGACAATGTCAAGGAGAGTGGCCTGTTCAAGAAGCAGGCGGCAAGAAAAGAAAGGCATCCCAGATGGGGCGCCAAGAAAAGATAAAAAATAGCAATCATTGGCAGAGGAGCGGTCGGATGAATTCCGCCCTCAGCCGGCTGGTGAGCATACGGACCTAATCTTAGATGTCACGCGTCCTGACAGAACAGTCAAAGTTGGGACGACTGCTCTAGGGGTCCTAGGTGACGACTTTCACAATCTGTTGAAAGAATACAAGGACATCTTTGCATTCGAAGTCCATGAAATGCCAGGCATTAGTTCTGAGCTGGCGGTACATAAACTAGCTGTGGATCCAAAAAAGAAGCCGGTAAGGCAGAAGAAGCGGAACCATGGCGAAGAAAGAAGTCAGGCGGCAGCCGCCGAAGTTAAAAAATTACTTGATGCAGGATTCATTCGGCAATGTTTCTTCCCAGACTGGGTTGCAAATGTTGTGCTTGTTAAAAAGCCGAATGGTACCTGGCGAATGTGTGTAGACTACACAGACTTAAACAAGGCGTGCCCAAAAGACAGTTACCCTCTGCCTAAAATTGACAACCTGGTCGACTCAACAGCCGGCCATGCTTTGATGAGTTTTATGGACGCCTACTCTGGTTTCCATCAAATCCCTTTATGGAAGAAAGATCAGGAGAAGACGGCCTTCGTCACTGATCAAGGGTTATACTGTTACACGGTCATGCCGTTTGGTCTTAAGAATGCCCCGGCCACTTTCCAACGAATGATAAACACTGTGTTCTTTGATCAGATTGGGAGGAGAAATGTCGAGGCATATATTGATGATATGATTGTCAAGTCTAAACTTCAGAAAGATCATCTGTCGGACCTCCGAGAAACTTTCGCCACACTCAGGCGGCACCATGTCATGCTAATCCCAAGAAATGTGTCTTTGGAGTTGAGTCTGGGAAATTTCTCGGATTTCTCATTAATCAGAGAGGAATAGAGGCGAACCCTGAGAAGGTGCAGGCGGTCATCGACATGCAGTCGCCCCGCACCGTCCGAGAGGTTCAGAAGTTAACAGGTTGTCTGGCGGCCTTGGAAGATTCCTAAGTCGATCAGGCGACAAATGCCTATACTTTTTCCAGGCAATTAAGAAAAAGGCAAGGTTTGAATGGGGGCCGGATGCTGAGGCGGCCTTCCAAAAATTGAAAGTTCACTTTGCATTCCTTGCCGAGGCTGGTCAGCCTTTGCCCAAAGAAGTACTCTACATGTACCTGGCCGTCTCTGATCATGCGTTAAGCGCTGTTCTTCTTGCTGAAAGAGACGGCTGTCAGCTCCCGGTCTACTTTGTCAGCCATGTGCTGAAAAATGCCGAGTTGAGGTATCCCTTAGTGGAGAAATTTGGTCTTGCACTCTTCATGGCTGTTAAAAAATTAAAGCCCTACTTTTTGGCGCATGCAGTCGTCGTGTATACAGATCAACCGATCAAGCGGCCACTGACCACATGGAGTCGTCAGGCCGAATGATCAAATGGGCCATAGAAATACAGAGCCTCGAAGTTACCTTCGAGCCTAGAAAAGCAGTGAAGGGGCAAGCCTTTGCTGACTTTATTGTTGAGATGACTCGTCCCCCTGACTCTCAAGTTCCAGACCAAGTCTGGAAGGTATATGTGGATGGAAGCTCTACTTCAAATGGTTGTGGAGCAGGCGTCATATGTCAGTCGCCAGAAGGCGACAGGTACGAGTATGCTTTACGTTTCAGTTTTCAGGCTTCAAACAATGAGGCAGAATATGAAGCTTTACTAGCCGGAATCCGCATGTGCAAGGCGGCAGGGGCAAGAAAATAGACGCCTGTTCCGATTCACAATTGATAGTGAGTCAGTACAATGGCGAATACGAAGCAACCCATCCGGCCATGATCAAGTATTTACAGGCGGTCCGTCAAGCAGTCGGCTCCCTTGAGGATTTCCATCTGATCCAAGTGCCGAGATCAGAAAATAACCAAGCGGATGCACTTTCAAAATTAGCATCATCCGCCTCCTGTGATACTCCTCGAACCGTTTTTTGGGAAGTAGTGGAGAAGAGAAGCATTGAGGGAGACCCTATTGGAATCTTAGACAGAAGCTCAACCTGGATGGATCCAATCAGGGCATATCTGACAAATGGTACCCTGCCGGATGATCATCAACAGGCGGCAGTGCTGAAAAGACGAGCCACCAATTTTGAAATAATAAAGGGAGAACTTCACAAAAGGGGGTATCTTCAACCTTTCTTAAAGTGTGTTACTCCAGAAAAGGGCGAGAGATACTAGACGATCTTCACTCTGGTCACTGTGCTTCCCATATAGGCGGAAGGACGCTTGCTCAACGGGCAAGGCGGCAGGGCTACTTCTGGCCTACCTAGAAGCAGATGCGATGGAGATGGTGAAAAAAAGTGACAAGTGTCAAAGGTTTGGCAAACTAATTCACCGTCCGGCTACTGACCTCACCACCATTCATAGTCCCCTACCGTTTGCTAAATGGGGCATGGATATTCTGGGTCCATATACGCCTGCTACAGGCGGAAGGAGGTACATACTTGTTGCCGTCGACTACTTCACTAAATGGGTAGAGGCGGAGGCTGTTAAGGGAATCAAGACGAAGGATGTAATTTCATTCATTTGGAGAAATGTCATCACTCGGTTCGGGGTTCCCATGTCTATGGTTTTTGATAATGGTCCCCAATTTGAGACGCCTGTTCTCAAAAGCTGGTTGGGTGACCAAGGAATTGCACACTGCTTTGCATCTGTCGGCCGTCCACAAGCAAACGGCCAGGTAGAAGCCTTTAATAAAATCATCTCAGACGGTCTGAAGAAAAAGATTGAACGAGCAGGCGGCCTATGGGCGGATGAACTACCACATGTTCTCTGGGCCATTAGGACGACTGAAAAAGGGGCGACTGGAGAAACTCCATTCCTCCTAACTTATGGTGCGGAAGCTGTTCTTCCAATAGAACACTACGAGCCGACTCTTCGAGTAATGCTATATGACGAAGAGGCAAACTGGGAAGCCATGCGCCTGGCATTAGACTCACTCCCTGAAAAGAGGGGCAATGCTGTCTTGCGCCATGAGATTACCGCCTGAGAATGACTCGATCATACAACAGAAAAGTGCACAGGCGTCCACTCAAAGTGGGGGACTTTGTACTTAGAAAAATGGAAGCTGTTGGTAGGGCTAACGAGTCTGGCAAGCTAACTCCCAACTGGGAAGGCCCCTACCGAATATATGAAGAGGTTAGAGACGGTACCTACCGTCTGGAAACACCAGACGGCCAGCCGTTGCCTCGAACTTGGAACATAGATAATCTTAAGAAATATTTCTTTTGAAAAATGTAAAGTCAAGGACTACTTGAATAAAGTTTGCATTCTTACTATTCAATTTTGTATTAAGAGGGGCATGCCAACTGACAAACAGTCGGCTACTCTCCAAGTTTAAATTCATTTTTACTTTAAGAGGGGCATGCCAACTGACAAACAGTCGGCTACTCTCTATGTTTAAGAGGGGCACGCCGCTTGTTTCACTCAACCGGCTACCCTCACATAATCTAGTTCACCAAGAACTATCAAAAACATGATCAGACCAGGTGTCAAGCCAACTGATCAAAATATAAAAATTCAATTCGACCTGTCCCAACATTATAGCAGGCGTCCGACGGCATCCATCCGGATGAAATTCGTCGCAGAGAGCAGCTCCCTTTTGGGTGGAACATTGTTCTATAAACTAATCACACGGCACCTATACGACTGTCCCCAAGGGCAACCACGTAGCCGTTTTTGAGACAAGGATAACTTTTATCACTAACAAAACTAGTGGTAACAGTTGACATCTGAGTCGGATGACCGCCTGTATTACTTGGGATAAATGCAGGGGGTACCTCTTGAGTTAATAGCCAACAAACATTGGCGAATCAAGGGGTCCAGCCTGGTACCTCTACTACTCAATCTAGAATGAGGACGACTGAGTAACACCAACGTTAACTCATAGTCACTCTCTCAAACTTGGTATGGAACCTAAAAAGTTTGAGTAGACCACCTGTTTTTTGGCAAACAAGGGCACTCAAACCACTATTCCTACTAGGTTTCCATTCGAGTTAATAGCCAACAAACATTGGCGAATAAAGGGGAACAACCGGTACCCACCGCTTGATACCTCTACTACTCAATCACTAGGCGACTAGGTAAGAGCCATATTTACTTAGTCACCCTTAAAAATTTTAGTATGAAATTAAAAAGTTCATACAACACCTATTCACACTGATTATGATAGGAAACAGTCGTCCTAGACTGCCTATAGCAAAAAAAAAAACAAGTAAGAAAACCTTTCCTACTTGGTTAATTTTACAAATGACAGGACCGCCTGCCTAAGGGTAATCCAGTCGTAGACTGCCTAAAGTCTAGCCTACAAAATACAAGTAAAAAAACCCTTTCCTACTTGGTTAATTTTACAAATGACAGGACCGCCTGCCTAAAGGTAATCCAGTCTTTTAAACGGGTCGAATACCGATTGAATAAATGGCCGACTGATCGCCTAGTTTGGAAACAGACAACCAGTCGTCCAGGGGCATAGGCGGCGTGACTAACCATCCGTACCTGTCTACAATCGGCCATGCAAAACAGTCGGTACAGGGTACAATTCATTACCAAATATGCAATACTTAGACAAATTTCAAGCAAAATAAAATTGCATTAAGGAGATCAAAATATTCAGAACCCCGGCCCCCTGGCCGGGTAAATACAAGCAAACGGCACGCAGGCCGTGAAAAAGACATAAAAGCTTAAGAAGGGGGCAAATCTTCAACATTAGCAGCTTCCGCCTGGTCAGCATTCTTCTTGCTGGACTCGGCCTCAGCTGCATCCTTCTTCGATGCCTTGCCCCCAAGTGGCACAAGCGCCACTACCGGCTGCTCCTCCACCTCCAAGCCCTCCTCAAACGCCTCGTTCTCAGCAGCCGCCAGGATCTCTTGATTATATGTATCAGAACACTGGCGGTACGTTTTTTCCCATGAGGCAAAGTCGGCACTGGGGAAGAGGCGGCTCCAGGTCATGCGCTGGATCTGGGAAGAGTCTTCCATCATCTCTCGGACGAGCTCTTTCTTTTCTTGCTCGGCCTTCTCCGAGAGCTCTTTAGTGAGACTCTTCTCCTGGGTCACCAGGCGTTCCTTTACGCTAGCCAAGGATTTCTCCATGACTTCGTATGAGAGCATTTTTTGGCGGAGAGGTTTAAGCTCGGCCTTGAGATTGGAGACGGTCGCCTCCAGCTCGCTGTTCCTCTTCTGGGCCGCCTCTAACTGAGCCCGGATAGCGGCGGTAGCCTGCGCCTGATAATAAAGAATATCAATTGTCAGAACTTCATTTTGGGCAATTTGAAACATTGCCTTATCACAGTTAGAGGCGGCCATAGCTTTTGCAGCCTTTACCTCTTTATTCTTCCGATCAAGCGGCTTGCGAAGGCCGTTCACTCGGAGCAGGGCCTAAGTAAAGGGAAAACATGCGTCAGTTTCCAAGGAAAAAGATAACAGGCGTCCTGAATTCAAATACTCAAAAAAATGCTAAGTATACCTCAGCAAGGACCCCTGCAATCCCATCAAGGTCAAGGGTGCCGACACCCCTGACCGCCTCCCTTTCAGATGGAGGAACTGCTTTAATCATAGACTTGGCTACCTCCACCAAGTCAGGCTCCTGAGGGCCGGCTGCATCAATCATAAAAAACAGGTTAGACCTAGTCAAGAAGGAAACAAGTGTAAAAAATTTTACAAGGAAATTGTCCATACTTCTAGGCGGCCCCGCCGGAGTTTTTGAAGGAGTGGCCGGCTGCTTCTCAGCCGCCACTGTTTCCTGGAAGACCCAGGAGAGCTTGCAACAGTCGTCCTCCGGGCCTTGGGGTTCGGCTGTTGCGAGGAAGAAGCTCTTGGAGTGCCCGACTAAAAAGACAACTACTCCAAAAAGAGGAAGAGTTTCGAAGCCCACCAAGGGTGCCCCCTTGTTGGGGGAGTCGGTACAAGACTGTTGCATGATAGAGGCCCGCAACATGGCCGCCGCAGTCTTGGAGGCTGTTATTTTACTCATGGCGTCAGCTGCAAAAGAACAAACAGCAAAGTTAGTAAAATCCCAAGTAAACAAAGCGTGTAAAAGCAGAGTATTTGTCAGGCCGGCTACCTCTAGAGCACCGACTGCTGAGGCCACAGGCGGCCAAAAAGTACTCGTCATAGAGCCACTTGAAGCTCGGGACGCAGTTTAGGGGTACTTGCTCTCGTACCCCTGAAGTAGAGTTCACCCTAGTCTCTACTTTGAAGAGTCCTTTGTCTAGGATCTCTTTTTTAGCCTTTGGGGGAACAGGCGGCATGCTGCGGCCGCCTACAAGGAGAGGCGGATTCCTATTCCACCTGTTAAAGCGTTTGTTCAGCTCTGTGTCTGAACCCTCAATAATAAGGAAGGTGTTCCGCCAATCCTTCCACTTGTTCGCTTTACCTCTCGTCATGAGGTAGCCCCTGTGGCTCGTCAATTGATACCAGCCGGTACCGCCCGACTTAGGGGTCCGGCTGAGATAGTTCATGTGGGCGAAAGCCTCAAAGCTTGGCTCCACCCCGTACATCTCGCACTCGGCCACATAGCCGAGTACGTTTACCCAAGAGTTGGGGGCTAACTGCCATAACCCCAAATCATACCCATCCAAAATCCGCTGAACAGCCGGATGTAATGGGAAGCGCAGCCCAGCTTTGATGGCCGCCACATAGCAGCCAAAGCAGCCGTCATCATAGCTGGTACTAGCCGGCCAGACGACTGTGTCTTCTGGATCCGGCACGAACAGTAGAAATCCGGGGCCCATCTTGTGGTTTGCTATAAAGCTCTCCACTTTGTCCTGCATGGCTGCGATCCGGCCCCGGGTTACCGTGCAGTAGTAGGGGGTGTTTTCCTCTCGGTAAGAGGCGGACGGCTCCGCCCAATTATCCCCCTTCTCAACCGAATGAGAAAGCCTCGCCTCTTGTAGGCGGCTGTTTCTTTCTTCTGTGCCTGGAGAAGCGTGGCCAGAAGAGCTGGACTCGGACTCGTCCTCTGACGAGTCCGAAGAGGACGACTCCTCCCCTCTCCCAGAGGGGCCCGCCTCCTCTCCCTTAGAAGGAGCAGGAGAAAAGTTAGTCATGTCAACTGTGAAATGGGAAGGGACCACCTTGACCCCTCCCTCAGAACTGTCGGCTTGGCAGCCGCTTTGCTTTACTTCTACATCTGGCGTCTAGTCAGATGTTTCACTAATTGGCACCCTTTGGGAGGAGCCGTCTGAGTTTGAGATCCTAGCAGTCTTTTTTGTTCTGGCCATCACGTTCTGCATAGACACAGATACAGTCGGACTTTGTATAAAGGGCAAAGATGGGTCCAGAAAAGGGCAGGCGGCACTCCTAGTCCTAGATTTAGCCGTCCCCGGTGACCGGCTGATCACTAACTTAGGCCGTGTCGTGTGCTTCCATGGGGCCATTTCAAAAAATAATAATAAAGAAAAAATTAAGAGTAAGAGAACCGACGGTTACCTGAACGAGTGACGATTGGTGAATTTTGAAAATCCTTTACAGGCGGCTTGTCAGAGCAGGCGGTAGGCAGAAAAAGTCCAAAATGTCAGAGCAAGTTCAGGGGTCCGAATGTTCTCTCGCAAAGTTCTCAAATGTGAAAATGACCGAAGTCAGGACTTCCTTTATATAGGCCAAGTGAGAAGGCGAAGGGTCACTTCCAAATTCAAAATTTGGGCGGGAAAATCTCTCGGCCATTTGCAAGGTGACACCTGTAGTAGGCCGTCGCCTGTCACCATGCGACACATGTCACAGGTGACACGTGACCAGTCACGTGCCACCTGTGAGGGGCAAATGATTAGGGGATTTTTATCCACCAATCACCGACTGACAAGTGGACCAACCAGGTTCCGCCACGTGTCCTTCACGTAGGCCAATAGGAGCCTGCCACGTGTCAATCGATGATACGTCCTCTACGGACCAATTGAGACACGACACGTGTCCACCCATGCCAAATGGGAAAACCGGCCAACAAGGCCCAATCCTGTTTAGAGGCCCAGTCAGCCCTAGGTTTTCCCTAAACCTAGAGAGTGGCACGCTTCACGAGGTTATAAATACCCCTCTTAATCCTCATTAAGGGGGAGAACACGGAAAAACACACGGATTACGCATTAAACACTCTCACCTAGAGAGACCAAACCACTTTAATTTCCGCATTAATTACTCCTTAATCCGGTACTAACTTGACCGTTGGAGGCGGAGCTCCCACCACCAGGATTCTCCGTTGTTTTGCAGGTACAGGCGTCCGGTTCCAGTCTCGGTGTTGTAACTCTCCCGCAGGACATCAGAAAACCCCGAAACAAAACACATTCAAACAAAGCTATTTAAATCAAATGAAAGTCAAATGCATTCTACAAAGCATATTGAATCAAATGAAAGTCAAGCACAATCAGACAAAGCAAATTGAATCAAATGAATGTCTAATGCATTCTACAACGCCAATTGAATCAAATGAAAGTCAAACACATTCAAACAAAGCTTTTTGAATCAAATCAAAGTAAAATGCATTCAATAAAGCTAATTGTATCAAATGAAATTCAAATGCATTCTACAAAGCAAATTAAATCAAATGAAAGTAAAACACATTCAAACATAGCTAATTGATTCAAATAAAAGTCAAACATATTCAAACAAAGCTTTTTAAATCATATGAAAGTCAAATGCATTCCACAAAGCTAATTTAATCAAATGAAAGTCAAATGCATTTTACAAAGCTAATTGAATCAAATGAAAGTCAAACACATTCAAACAAAACTTTATGAATCTAATGAAAGTCAAATGCATTCAACAAAGCTAATTTAATCAAATGAAAGTCAAACACAATCATAAAACGCTATTTGAATCAAATGAAACTCTAATGCATTCTACAATGCTAATTGAATCAAATGAAAGTCAAACACATTCAAACAAAGCTTTTTCAATCAAATGAAAGTCAAATGCATTCAACGAAGCTAATTGAATCAAATGAAAGTCAAACACAATCAAACAAAGCTAATTGAATCAAATGAAAGTCTAATGCATTCTACAAAGCTAATTGAATCAAAAGAAAGTCAAACACATTCAAACAAAGCTTTTTAAGTCAAATACATTCAAATGCATTCAACAAAGCTAATTGAATCAAATGAGAGTCAAATGCATTTTATAAAGCTAATTAAATCAAATGAAAGTCAAACACATTAAAACAAAGCTAATTGATTCAAATGAAAGTCAAACCATTCAAACAAAGCTTTTTGAATCAAATTAAAGTCAAATGCATTCAAAGAAGCTATTTGAATCAAATGAATGTCAAATGCATTCTACAAATCATATTGAATCAAATGAAAGCAAAATGCATTCTACAAAGCTAATTAAATCAAATGAAAGTCAAACACATTCAAACAAAGCTAATTGATCCAAATAAAAGCCAAACTCATTCAACCAAAGTTTTTGATTCAAAATTAAAGTCATATGCATTCTACAAAGCTAATAAAGTCAAATGAAAGTCAAATGCATTCTAAAAAGCTAATTGAATCAAATGAAAGTCAAACACATTCAAACAAAGCATTTTGAATCAAATGAAAGTGAAATGCTTTCAACAAAGCTAATTGAATCAAATGAAAGTCAAACTCATTCAAACAAAGCTTTTTGAATCGTATGAAAGTAAAATGCATTTAACAAAGCTAAGTGAATCAAATGAAAGTCAAATGCATTCTACAAAGCTAATTGAATCTAATAAAAGTCAAACACATTCAAACAAAGGTAATTGAATCAAATGAAAGTCAAACACATTCAAACAATGGTTATTGAATCAAATGAAAGTCTAATGCATTCTATAAAGCTAATTGTATCAAATGAAAATCAAACACATTCAAACAAAGCTATTTAAATCAAATGAAAGTCAAATGCATTCTACAAAGCATATTGAATCAAATGAAAGTCAAGCACAATCAGACAAAGCTAATTGAATCAAATGAATGTCTAATGCATTCTAAAACGCCAATTGAATCAAATGAAAGTCAAACACATTCAAACAAAGCTTTTTGAATCAAATCAAAGTAAAATGCATTCAATAAAGCTAATTGTATCAAATTAAATTCAAATGCATTCTACAAAGCAAATTAAATCAAATGAAAGTAAAACACATTCAAACATAGCTAATTGATTCAAATAAAAGTCAAACATATTCAAACAAAGCTTTTTAAATCATATGAAAGTCAAATGCATTCCACAAAGCTAATTTAATCAAATGAAAGTCAAATGCATTTTACAAAGCTAATTGAATCAAATGAAAGTCAAACACATTTAAACAAAACTTTATGAATCTAATGAATGTGAAATGCATTCAACAAAGCTAATTTAATCAAATGAAAGTCAAACACAATCACACAACGCTATTTGAATCAAATGAAACTCTAATGCATTCTACAATGCTTATTGAATCAAATGAAAGTCAAACACATTCAAACAAAGCTTTTTGAATCAAATGAAAGTTAAATGCATTCAACGAAGCTAATTGAATCAAATGAAAGTCAAACACAATCAAACAAAGCTAATTGAATCAAATGAAAGTCTAATGCATTCTACAACGCCAATTGAATCAAAGGAAAGTCAAACACATTCAAACAAAGATTTTTGAATCAAATGAAAGTCAAATGCATTCATCAAAGCTAATTGAATCAAATGAAAGTCAAAAGCATTCTACAAAGATAATTAAATCAAATGAAAGTAAAACACATTCAAACATAGCTAATTGATTCAAATAAAAGTCAAACACATTCAAACAAAGGTTTTTGAATCATATGAAAGTCAAATGCATTCCAAAAACCTAATTTAATCAAATGAAAGTCAAATGCATTCTACAAAGCTAATTGAATCAATTGAAAGTGAAAAGCATTCAAACAAAGCTAATTGAATCAAATGAAAGTCTAATGCATTCTACAAAGCTAATTGAATCAAATGAAAGTAAAACACATTCAAACAAAACTTTATGAATCTAATGAAATTCAAATGCATTCAACAAAGCTAATTTAATCAAATGAAAGTCAAACACAATCACACAACGCTATTTGAATCAAATGAAACTCTAATGAATTCTACAATGCTAATTGAATCAAATGAAAGTCAAACACATTCAAACAAAGCTTTTTGAATCAAATGAAAGTCAAATGCATTCAACAAAACTAATTGAATCAAATGAAAGTCATACACAATCAAACAAAGCTAATTGAATCAAATGAAAGTCTAATGCATTCTACAACGCCAATTGAATCAAATGAAAGTCAAACACATTCAAACAAAGATTTTTGAATCAAATGAAAGTCAAATGCATTCATCAAAGCTAATTGAATCAAATGAAAGTCAAAAGCATTCTACAAAGATAATTAAATCAAATGAAAGTAAAACACATTCAAACATAGCTAATTGATTCAAATAAAAGTCAAACACATTCAAACAAAGGTTTTTGAATCATATGAAAGTCAAATGCATTCCGAAAACCTAATTTAATCAAATGAAAGTCAAATGCATTCTACAAAGCTAATTGAATCAATTGAAAGTGAAAAGCATTCAAACAAAGCTAATTGAATCAAATGAAAGTCTAATGCATTCTACAAAGCTAATTGAATCAAATGAAAGTCAAGCACATTCAAACAAAACTTTATGAATCTAATGAAAGTCAAATGCATTCAACAAAGCTAATTTAATCAAATGAAAGTCAAACACAATCACACAACGCTATTTGAATCAAATGAAAGTCTAATGCATTCTACAAAGCTAATTGAATCAAAAGAAAGTCAAACACATTCAAACAAAGCTTTTTAAGTCAAACACATTCAAATGCATTCAACAAAGCTAATTGAATCAAATGAGAGTCAAATGCATTTTATAAAGCTAATTAAATCAAATGAATGTCAAACACATTAAAACAAAGGTAATTGAATCAAATGAAAGTCAAACACATTCAAACAATGGTTTTGAATCAAATGAAAGTCTAATGCATTCTATAAAGCTAATTGTATCAAATGAAAATCAAACACATTCAAACAAAGCTATTTAAATCAAATGAAAGTCAAATGCATTCTACAAAGCATATTGAATCAAATGAAAGTCAAGCACAATCAAACAAAGCTAATTGAATCAAATGAATGTCTAATGCATTCTACAACGCCAATTGAATCAAATGAAAGTCAAACACATTCAAACAAAGCTTTTTGAATCAAATCAAGGTAAAATGCATTCAATAAAGCTAATTGTATCAAATGAAATTTGATGCGAATCAAGAAGCTAATTCTTTTGAAGGATCTAATGTACTTTTAGATGGTCTAAACAACTCCATTATAGGTTGCCCAAACAAGGAAATAATCAAGAAAAGGTTCAATAGCTTAAATTGGAAAGAAAGAACCATGATTTCCAAGAACGAAGAAGTTGCGCAGTTCACTTCCGGCGACGATACAGGCGGCCACGCGCCGAGATGGGTCCCACGCTCCTGTCCACCGGCACCGGACTGAGCCCAGCCACAAGGTGGTGTGGCGCGTGTCACAAGTGGTGGCGCGTGAAGTGGTGTTCAGGCGGAGATATGAAAAGAATGATTTCTTTTCCTTAGTTTTATTTTGTGAGTCTTTACTTAGGTTTTTGCTTACAAGTTTTTACCTTTCACTTGAAAGGGTTTTTCTTGTTTTAAGCATTTAGGATTTCTAATTGCATTAGGAATTGTTTTTAGTCAAAAAGGATTTCTAATTACATTAGGAATTGTTTTTAGTCTAAGCTTGGAGTGCAAGCTTGAGTTAGGATAAAATAGGCAAGTTTTATCTTAAGATTAGTTAGAGTAAGTAGGATAATGATTTCCGTGGGATTGGTTAGGAAATCAGAATTCTAATAGGATTAGGATAGTTAATTGAGTCTATAAATATAGGTTTGTAATCTTGAATAATATACAAGTTTAATCATACATTCATAATAATAATTCTCATTGCTTTTGTTTAAGTTGGATTACTTAAATTCTTGATTGGTGGATTCCAATTTGCTGTTTTGTTTGTTTTAGTTAAAACAATCATCTAGGTTGATTAATTAGGTGGATTCTTGATTAATTAATCTAAGTTTCTTGCTTAATTCTTGGTGAATTTTCTGTATAGAATTAGGTTAGATTCATATCTTTGTGAGGCTTAGTTTTCGGACTAAAAATCACATCATCTTGGTATCAGAGCACAGGTTCGGAAGAATTTAAACTGGTATCGTTTGGCTTGGAATTTTTGAGTGATTCTTTTTGCATTAGACTGGAAAAACGTCTAGCTATCTTCACCTAAAATTTCGTAACATTTGGTTGAGTAACGAACTCTGTACAGCCTTAAACTTTTGGTGTTGTTTCACTGGAATACGGGTTGGGAGTCCGGTTGTTGTTTGCTTCAAGATTCCTTCAAGATTTTATCTTTTAATCAAGATTTTCGCATAGACTAACTTGGTTTGTGTAGGAATCATGAGTAACGAAGAGGTTCCACAAGTTCCAAGGGGTTTAACCTTAGAACAAGCGCAAAATCTTAGAAGAGATAGGCAAATCACCGAGTTGGCAGCAAGGTTGGAGGAGGTATTGAAGAGACTTGATACTCGTGATGGATCTTCTTCAAAGAGGGGTGATTCTAACCCTAATTCTAGTTCAAGTGAGGAAGAACAACCAAGGAGAAACCCTAGGAGGTCACGAAAGAATTATTCATCAAGTGATGATTCACCTAGACCTAGGAGAAGGGATAGACCTAAAGATGATGATAGAAACCTTAGGTTAGACCTTCCCGAATTCAATGGGAGTATGAATGAACCAGAGAAATATTTTGAATGGATTAGAAGGGCCGAAACACTCTTTGATTACAAGGAGTATGATGAAAGAAAGAAGTGTAAACTTGCGGAGTTGAAGCTCACTGGTTATGCTAGTCTTTGGTATGATAATTTGAAAAAGAAGAGGCATAAAGAAGGGCGTAACAAAATCACAACTTGGGAGCAACTCAAGAAGCACATGAAAAAGAGGTTCGTTCCTAGTGATTATATTCAAGATATCTATCTAAAGATGCAAACTTTTAAACAAAATTCTATGACTGTTGAGAATTATATTGTTGAGTTTGAGAAGTTATGCATGCTATGTGGTTTAGAAGAGATTGTTGAACATAAGATTGCTAGATTTATTTCGGGATTGAATGATAATATTGCTGAGAAAGTTGAATTACAACAATATTGGTCTTTTGAGGATGTGTGTAAAGTGGCTATCAAAGTTGAAAAACAATTAAAAGGGAAGAAAAGCTCATTCTCTAAACCGTTTATAAAAGGATTCTCAAAACCTTTTGAGAAAGCTAATGTGGAAAAGGGTAGTTCAAGTTCGAATTACAAAGATTCTAAAACTAAATTCGAAACTAACAAGAAATTTGTGGAAGGAAGGAAGTGCTTTAAGTGTGGTAGTGTTGGTCACATTGCAAGTGATTGTCCTTCAAAAAGGGTCATGACTGCACAAGAATGGGAGCAAGAAAAGACTTTGTGTGAGCAAGGTAGTGACGTTGAAAAGGATCAAGAAAACTTTGAAGAAGAGGAGGAACACATGGAAGAAATTGAACCCGAGACTCATGGTCAAATTTTGGTCCTAAGGAGAGCACTACACTCAAAACCTATGTCTATTGAGGGCAATCAAAGGGAGAAAATCTTTCTAACAAGATGCAAGGTGAAAGATAGGTTGTGTGATATGATCATAGACACGGGAAGTTGCACCAATGTAGTGTCTACTACTTTGGTAGATAAATTAGAGTGGCCAATTACCGAGCATCCAAACCCTTACAAGCTTCATTGGCTCAATAATTCTAGTGATGTCAAGGTGAATAAACAAGCTTTAATATCCTTTTCAATTGGTAAATTTAATGATAAAGTTTTATGTGATGTTTGTCCTATGGATGCATGTCATATACTATTAGGCCGTCCTTGGCAATATGATAGATTTGTGAAATTTAATGGAAGGACTAATGTGTACTCCGTGGAGGTTGGAAACAAACGTTTAAGTCTACATCCTTTATCTCATAAAGGACAGAATAAGTGCTCAAATGTTACTCGTAGTTCAAGTTTGTTTCTAAGAGAAAAAGTATTCAAGGAAGAAATCGATAGAGGACCCAAGACATGTTTTCTTGCTAAAGAAGGTGACAATTATGAAGATGGTGAGTGCCAAGAAGACTTGTCTACTGAAAGCGGTGATGAAGATTCAACATATACTATTGAAAACCTTTTTACTTGTTTTGATGAAGTAAATTTGAGGGCAAATTCTTTTGAAGAAGAGGAGGATGATGCGAATCAAGAAGCTAATTCTTTTGAAGGATCTAATGTACTTTTAGATGGTCTAAACAACTCCATTATAGGTTGCCCAAACAAGGAAATAATCAAGAAAAGGTTCAATAGCTTAAATTGGAAAGAAAGAACCATGATTTCCAAGAACGAAGAAGTTGCGCAGTTCACTTCCGGCGACGATACAGGCGGCCACGCGCCGAGATGGGTCCCACGCTCCTGTCCACCGGCACCGGACTGAGCCCAGCCACAAGGTGGTGTGGCGCGTGTCACAAGTGGTGGCGCGTGAAGTGGTGTTCAGGCGGAGATATGAAAAGAATGATTTCTTTTCCTTAGTTTTATTTTGTGAGTCTTTACTTAGGTTTTTGCTTACAAGTTTTTACCTTTCACTTGAAAGGGTTTTTCTTGTTTTAAGCATTTAGGATTTCTAATTGCATTAGGAATTGTTTTTAGTCAAAAAGGATTTCTAATTACATTAGGAATTGTTTTTAGTCTAAGCTTGGAGTGCAAGCTTGAGTTAGGATAAAATAGGCAAGTTTTATCTTAAGATTAGTTAGAGTAAGTAGGATAATGATTTCCGTGGGATTGGTTAGGAAATCAGAATTCTAATAGGATTAGGATAGTTAATTGAGTCTATAAATATAGGTTTGTAATCTTGAATAATATACAAGTTTAATCATACATTCATAATAATAATTCTCATTGCTTTTGTTTAAGTTGGATTACTTAAATTCTTGATTGGTGGATTCCAATTTGCTGTTTTGTTTGTTTTAGTTAAAACAATCATCTAGGTTGATTAATTAGGTGGATTCTTGATTAATTAATCTAAGTTTCTTGCTTAATTCTTGGTGAATTTTCTGTATAGAATTAGGTTAGATTCATATCTTTGTGAGGCTTAGTTTTCGGACTAAAAATCACATCAAAATTCAAATGCATTCTACAAAGCAAATTAAATCAAATGAAAATAAAACACATTTAAACATAGCTAATTGATTCAAATAAAAGTCAAACATATTCAAACAAAGCTTTTTAAATCATATGAAAGTCAAATGCATTCCACAAAGCTAATTTAATCAAATGAAAGTCAAATGCATTTTACAAAGCTAATTGAATCAAATGAAAGTCAAACACATTCAAACAAAGCTTTTTGAATCAAATGAAAGTCAAATGCATTCAACGAAGCTAATTGAATCAAATGAAAGTCAAACACAATCAAACAAAGCTAATTGAATCAAATGAAAGTCTAATGCATTCTACAACGCCAATTGAATCAAATGAAAGTCAAACACATTCAAACAAAGATTTTTGAATCAAATGAAAGTCAAATGCATTCATCAAAGTTAATTGAATCAAATGAAAGTCAAAAGCATTCTACAAAGATAATTAAATCAAATGAAAGTAAAACACATTCAAACATAGCTAATTGATTCAAATAAAAGTCAAACACATTCAAACAAAGGTTTTTGATGCATATGAAAGTCAAATGCATTCCAAAAACCTAATTTAATCAAATGAAAGTCAAATGCATTCTACAAAGCTAATTGAATCAATTGAAAGTGAAAAGCATTCAAACAAAGCTAATTGAATCAAATGAAAGTCTAATGCATTCTACAACGCCAATTGAATCAAAGGAAAGTCAAACACATTCAAACAAAGATTTTTGAATCAAATGAAAGTCAAATGCATTCATCAAAGCTAATTGAATCAAATGAAAGTCAAAAGCATTCTACAAAGATAATTAAATCAAATGAAAGTAAAACACATTCAAACATAGCTAATTGATTCAAATAAAAGTCAAACACATTCAAACAAAGGTTTTTGATGCATATGAAAGTCAAATGCATTCCAAAAACCTAATTTAATCAAATGAAAGTCAAATGCATTCTACAAAGCTAATTGAATCAATTGAAAGTGAAAAGCATTCAAACAAAGCTAATTGAATCAAATGAAAGTCTAATGCATTCTACAAAGCTAATTGAATCAAATGAAAGTAAAACACATTCAAACAAAACTTTATGAATCTAATGAAATTCAAATGCATTCAACAAAGCTAATTTAATCAAATGAAAGTCAAACACAATCACACAACGCTATTTGAATCAAATGAAACTCTAATGCATTCAACAATGCTAATTGAATCAAATGAAAGTCAAACACATTCAAACAAAGCTTTTTGAATCAAATGAAAGTCAAATGCATTCAACAAAGCTAATTGAATCAAATGAAAGTCAAACACAATCAAACAAAGCTAATTGAATCAAATGAAAGTCTAATGCATTCTACAACGCCAATTGAATCAAATGAAAGTCAAACACATTCAAACAAAGATTTTTGAATCAAATGAAAGTCAAATGCATTCATCAAAGTTAATTGAATCAAATGAAAGTCAAAAGCATTCTACAAAGATAATTAAATCAAATGAAAGTAAAACACATTCAAACATAGCTAATGATGTGATTTTTAGTCCGAAAACTAAGCCTCACAAAGATATGAATCTAACCTAATTCTATACAGAAAATTCACCAAGAATTAAGCAAGAAACTTAGATTAATTAATCAAGAATCCACCTAATTAATCAACCTAGATGATTGTTTTAACTAAAACAAACAAAACAGCAAATTGGAATCCACCAATCAAGAATTTAAGTAATCCAACTTAAACAAAAGCAATAAGAATTATTATTATGAATGTATGATTAAACTTGTATATTATTCAAGATTACAACCCTATATTTATAGACTCAAAACTAATCCTAAACCTAATCAAATTAGAAGACTAATCCTAATTGAATTAGAATCCCATTTGACCTAGAAATTCTAAGAAAATCGAAACTTGATCCCCAAGTTCCTAATTCGGATATGACTAAACTAAGTAAGTTTAATTCAACTTAGGGTAGGTTATTCAATCCTCCTAAAACTCCTAGACACGCCTAAAAACCAAAGTCAATTCCTAATCCACTTAGGAATTTACTTTGCTAAAAACAAGTCCTAATTCAAATAGGAACTCTCTTTTGCTAAAGACAAGTCCTAATTCAAATAGGAACTCACTAGACCAAAACAATTCCTAATTAAAATAGAAATCCTAAGTGCTTAAAACAAGAAAAACCCTTTCAAGTGAAAGGTAAAAACTTGTAAGCAAAAACCTAAGTAAAGACTCACAAAATAAAACTAAGGAAAAGAAATCATTCTTTTCATATCGCCGCCTGAACACCACTTCACGCGCCACCACTTGTGACACGCGCCACACTACCTTGTAGCTTGGCTCAGTCCGGTGCCGGAAGGCAGGCGCGTGGGAACCATCTCGGCGCGTGGCCGCCTGTATCGTCGCCGGAAGTGAACTGCGCAACTTCTTCGTTCTTGGAAATCATGCTTCTTTCTTTCCAATTTAAGCTATTGGACCTTTCCTTGATTATTTCCTTGTTTGGGCAACCTATAATGGAGTTGTTTAGACCATCTAAAAGTACATTAGATCCTTCAAAAGAATTAGCTTCTTGATTCGCATCATCCTCCTCTTCTTCAAAAGAATTTGCCCTCAAATTTACTTCATCAAAACAAGTAAAAAGGTTTTCAATAGTATATGTAGAATCTTCATCACCGCTTTCAGTAGACAAGTCTTCTTGGCACTCACCATCTTCATAATTGTCACCTTCTTTAGCAAGAAAACATGTCTTGGGTCCTCTATCGATTTCTTCCTTGAATACTTTTTCTCTTAGAAACAAACTTGAACTACGAGTAACATTTGAGCACTTATTCTGTCCTTTATGAGATAAAGGATGTAGACTTAAACGTTTGTTTCCAACCTCCACAGAGTACACATTAGTCCTTCCATTAAATTTCACAAATCTATCATATTGCCAAGGACGGCCTAATAGTATATGACATGCATCCATAGGACAAACATCACATAAAACTTTATCATGAAATTTACCAATTGAAAAGGATATTAGCGCTTGCTTGTTGACCTTGACATCACTTTTGTTGTTAAGCCAATGAAGCTTGTATGGTTGTGGATGCTCGGTGATTGGCCACTCTAATTTATCTACCAAAGTAGTAGACACTACATTGGTGCAACTTCCCGTGTCTATGATCATATCACACAACCTATCTTTCACCTTGCATCTTGTTAGAAAGATTTTCTCCCTTTGATTGCCCTCAATAGACATAGGTTTTGAGTGTAGTGCTCTCCTTAGGACCAAAATTTGACCATGAGTCTCGGGTTCAATTTCTTCCATGTGTTCCTCCTCTTCTTCAAAGTTTTCTTCATCCTTTTCATCGTCACTACCTTGCTCACACATAGCCTGCTCTTGTTCCCATTCTTGAGCCGTCATGACCCTTTTAGAAGGACAATCACTTGCAATGTGACCAATACTACCACACTTAAAGCACTTCCTTCCTTCCACAAACTTCTTGTTAGTTTCGAATTTAGGCTTAGATTCTTTGTAATTCAAACTAGAACCACATTTTTCCTCACTAGATTTCTCAAAAGGTTTCGAGAATCCTTTTATAAACGGTTTAGAGAATGAGCTTTTCTTCCCTTTTAATTGTTTTTCAACTTTGATAGCCACTTTACACACATCCTCAAAAGACCAACATTGTTGTAATTCAACTTTCTCAGCAATATTATCATTCAATCCCGAAATAAATCTAGCAATCTTATGTTCAACAATCTCTTCTAAACCACATAGCATGCATAACTTCTCAAACTCAACAATATAATTCTCAACAGTCATAGAATTTTGTTTAAAAGTTTGCATCTTTAGATAGATATCTTGAATATAATCACTAGGAACGAACCTCTTTTTCATGTGCTTCTTGAGTTGCTCCCAAGTTGTGATTTTGTTACGCCCTTCTTTATGCCTCTTCCTTTTCAAACTATCATACCAAAGACTAGCATAACCAGTGAGCTTCAACTCCGCAAGTTTACACTTCTTTCTTTCATCATACTCCTTGTAATCAAAGAGTGTTTCGGCCCTTCTAATCCATTCAAAATATTTCTCTGGTTCATTCATACTCCCATTGAATTCGGGAAGGTCTAACCTAAGGTTTCTATCATCATCTTTAGGTCTATCCCTTCTCCTAGGTCTAGGTGAATCATCACTTGATGAATAATTCTTTCGTGACCTCCTAGGGTTTCTCCTTGGTTGTTCTTCCTCACTTGAACTAGAATTAGGGTTAGAATCACCCCTCTTTGAAGAAGATCCATCACGAGTATCAAGTCTCTTCAATACCTCCTCCAACCTTGCTGCCAACTCGGTGATTTGCCTATCTCTTCTAAGATTTTGCGCTTGTTCTAAGGTTAAACCCCTTGGAACTTGTGGAACCTCTTCGTCACACATGATTCCAGTTTAAATTCTACCGAACCTGTGCTCTGATACCAAGATGATGTGATTTTTAGTCCGAAAACTAAGCCTCACAAAGATATGAATCTAACCTAATTCTATACAGAAAATTCACCAAGAATTAAGCAAGAAACTTAGATTAATTAATCAAGAATCCACCTAATTAATCAACCTAGATGATTGTTTTAACTAAAACAAACAAAACAGCAAATTGGAATCCACCAATCAAGAATTTAAGTAATCCAACTTAAACAAAAGCAATAAGAATTATTATTATGAATGTATGATTAAACTTGTATATTATTCAAGATTACAACCCTATATTTATAGACTCAAAACTAATCCTAAACCTAATCAAATTAGAAGACTAATCCTAATTGAATTAGAATCCCATTTGACCTAGAAATTCTAAGAAAATCGAAACTTGATCCCCAAGTTCCTAATTCGGATATGACTAAACTAAGTAAGTTTAATTCAACTTAGGGTAGGTTATTCAATCCTCCTAAAACTCCTAGACACGCCTAAAAACCAAAGTCAATTCCTAATCCACTTAGGAATTTACTTTGCTAAAAACAAGTCCTAATTCAAATAGGAACTCTCTTTTGCTAAAGACAAGTCCTAATTCAAATAGGAACTCACTAGACCAAAACAATTCCTAATTAAAATAGAAATCCTAAGTGCTTAAAACAAGAAAAACCCTTTCAAGTGAAAGGTAAAAACTTGTAAGCAAAAACCTAAGTAAAGACTCACAAAATAAAACTAAGGAAAAGAAATCATTCTTTTCATATCGCCGCCTGAACACCACTTCACGCGCCACCACTTGTGACACGCGCCACACTACCTTGTAGCTTGGCTCAGTCCGGTGCCGGAAGGCAGGCGCGTGGGAACCATCTCGGCGCGTGGCCGCCTGTATCGTCGCCGGAAGTGAACTGCGCAACTTCTTCGTTCTTGGAAATCATGCTTCTTTCTTTCCAATTTAAGCTATTGGACCTTTCCTTGATTATTTCCTTGTTTGGGCAACCTATAATGGAGTTGTTTAGACCATCTAAAAGTACATTAGATCCTTCAAAAGAATTAGCTTCTTGATTCGCATCAGCTAATTGATTCAAATAAAAGTCAAACACATTCAAACAAAGGTTTTTGATGCACATGAAAGTCAAATGCATTCCAAAAACCTAATTTAATCAAATGAAAGTCAAATGCATTCTACAAAGCTAATTGAATCAATTGAAAGTGAAAAACATTCAAACAAAGCTAATTGAATCAAATGAAAGTCTAATGCATTCTACAAAGCTAATTAAATCAAATGAAAGTAAAACACATTCAAACAAAACTTTATGAATCTAATGAAATTCAAATGCATTCAACAAAGCTAATTTAATCAAATGAAAGTCAAACACAATCACACAACGCTATTTGAATCAAATGAAACTCTAATGAATTCTACAATGCTAATTGAATCAAATGAAAGTCAAACACATTCAAACAAAGCTTTTTGAATCAAATGAAAGTCAAATGCATTCAACAAAGCTAATTGAATCAAATGAAAGTCATACACAATCAAACAAAGCTAATTGAATCAAATGAAAGTCTAATGCATTCTACAACGCCAATTGAATCAAATGAAAGTCAAACACATTCAAACAAAGATTTTTGAATCAAATGAAAGTCAAATGCATTCATCAAAGCTAATTGAATCAAATGAAAGTCAAAAGCATTCTACAAAGATAATTAAATCAAATGAAAGTAAAACACATTCAAACATAGCTAATTGATTCAAATAAAAGTCAAACACATTCAAATAAAGGTTTTTGAATCATATGAAAGTCAAATGCATTCCGAAAACCTAATTTAATCAAATGAAAGTCAAATGCATTCTACAAAGCTAATTGAATCAATTGAAAGTGAAAAGCATTCAAACAAAGCTAATTGAATCAAATGAAAGTCTAATGCATTCTACAAAGCTAATTGAATCAAATGAAAGTCAAAGACATTCAAACAAAACTTTATGAATCTAATGAAAGTCAAATGCATTCAACAAAGCTAATTTAATCAAATGAAAGTCAAACACAATCACACAACGCTATTTGAATCAAATGAAAGTCTAATGCATTCTACAAAGCTAATTGAATCAAAAGAAAGTCAAACACATTCAAACAAAGCTTTTTAAGTCAAACACATTCAAATGCATTCAACAAAGCTAATTGAATCAAATGAGAGTCAAATGCATTTTATAAAGCTAATTAAATCAAATGAATGTCAAACACATTAAAACAAAGGTAATTGAATCAAATGAAAGTCAAACACATTCAAACAATGGTTTTGAATCAAATGAAAGTCTAATGCATTCTATAAAGCTAATTGTATCAAATGAAAATCAAACACATTCAAACAAAGCTATTTAAATCAAATGAAAGTCAAATGCATTCTACAAAGCATATTGAATCAAATGAAAGTCAAGCACAATCAAACAAAGCTAATTGAATCAAATGAATGTCTAATGCATTCTACAACGCCAATTGAATCAAATGAAAGTCAAACACATTCAAACAAAGCTTTTTGAATCAAATCAAGGTAAAATGCATTCAATAAAGCTAATTGTATCAAATGAAATTCAAATGCATTCTACAAAGCAAATTAAATCAAATGAAAATAAAACACATTTAAACATAGCTAATTGATTCAAATAAAAGTCAAACATATTCAAACAAAGCTTTTTAAATCATATGAAAGTCAAATGCATTCCACAAAGCTAATTTAATCAAATGAAAGTCAAATGCATTTTACAAAGCTAATTGAATCAAATGAAAGTCAAACACATTCAAAAAAAACTTTATGAATCTAATGAAAGTCAAATGCATTCAACAAAGCTAATTTAATCAAATGAAAGTCAAACACAATCACACAACGCTATTTGAATCAAATGAAACTCTAATGCATTCTACAATTCTAATTGAATCAAATGAAAGTCAAACACATTCAAACAAAGCTTTTTGAATCAAATGAAAGTCAAATGCATTCAACGAAGCTAATTGAATCAAATGAAAGTCAAACACAATCAAACAAAGCTAATTGAATCAAATGAAAGTCTAATGCATTCTACAACGCCAATTGAATCAAATGAAAGTCAAACACATTCAAACAAAGATTTTTGAATCAAATGAAAGTCAAATGCATTCATCAAAGTTAATTGAATCAAATGAAAGTCAAAAGCATTCTACAAAGATAATTAAATCAAATGAAAGTAAAACACATTCAAACATAGCTAATTGATTCAAATAAAAGTCAAACACATTCAAACAAAGGTTTTTGAATCATATGAAAGTCAAATGCATTCCGAAAACCTAATTTAATCAAATGAAAGTCAAATGCATTCTACAAAGCTAATTGAATCAATTGAAAGTGAAAAGCATTCAAACAAAGCTAATTGAATCAAATGAAAGTCTAATGCATTCTACAACGCCAATTGAATCAAAGGAAAGTCAAACACATTCAAACAAAGATTTTTGAATCAAATGAAAGTCAAATGCATTCATCAAAGCTAATTGAATCAAATGAAAGTCAAAAGCATTCTACAAAGATAATTAAATCAAATGAAAGTAAAACACATTCAAACATAGCTAATTGATTCAAATAAAAGTCAAACACATTCAAACAAAGGTTTTTGATGCATATGAAAGTCAAATGCATTCCAAAAACCTAATTTAATCAAATGAAAGTCAAATGCATTCTACAAAGCTAATTGAATCAATTGAAAGTGAAAAGCATTCAAACAAAGCTAATTGAATCAAATGAAAGTCTAATGCATTCTACAAAGCTAATTAAATCAAATGAAAGTAAAACACATTCAAACAAAACTTTATGAATCTAATGAAATTCAAATGCATTCAACAAAGCTAATTTAATCAAATGAAAGTCAAACACAATCACACAACGCTATTTGAATCAAATGAAACTCTAATGCATTCAACAATGCTAATTGAATCAAATGAAAGTCAAACACATTCAAACAAAGCTTTTTGAATCAAATGAAAGTCAAATGCATTCAACAAAGCTAATTGAATCAAATGAAAGTCAAACACAATCAAACAAAGCTAATTGAATCAAATGAAAGTCTAATGCATTCTACAACGCCAATTGAATCAAATGAAAGTCAAACACATTCAAACAAAGATTTTTGAATCAAATGAAAGTCAAATGCATTCATCAAAGTTAATTGAATCAAATGAAAGTCAAAAGCATTCTACAAAGATAATTAAATCAAATGAAAGTAAAACACATTCAAACATAGCTAATTGATTCAAATAAAAGTCAAACACATTCAAACAAAGGTTTTTGATGCATATGAAAGTCAAATGCATTCCAAAAACCTAATTTAATCAAATGAAAGTCAAATGCATTCTACAAAGCTAATTGAATCAATTGAAAGTGAAAAGCATTCAAACAAAGCTAATTGAATCAAATGAAAGTCTAATGCATTCTACAAAGCTAATTAAATCAAATGAAAGTAAAACACATTCAAACAAAACTTTATGAATCTAATGAAATTCAAATGCATTCAACAAAGCTAATTTAATCAAATGAAAGTCAAACACAATCACACAACGCTATTTGAATCAAATGAAACTCTAATGAATTCTACAATGCTAATTGAATCAAATGAAAGTCAAACACATTCAAACAAAGCTTTTTGAATCAAATGAAAGTCAAATGCATTCAACAAAGCTAATTGAATCAAATGAAAGTCATACACAATCAAACAAAGCTAATTGAATCAAATGAAAGTCTAATGCATTCTACAACGCCAATTGAATCAAATGAAAGTCAAACACATTCAAACAAAGATTTTTGAATCAAATGAAAGTCAAATGCATTCATCAAAGCTAATTGAATCAAATGAAAGTCAAAAGCATTCTACAAAGATAATTAAATCAAATGAAAGTAAAACACATTCAAACATAGCTAATTGATTCAAATAAAAGTCAAACACATTCAAACAAAGGTTTTTGAATCATATGAAAGTCAAATGCATTCCGAAAACCTAATTTAATCAAATGAAAGTCAAATGCATTCTACAAAGCTAATTGAATCAATTGAAAGTGAAAAGCATTCAAACAAAGCTAATTGAATCAAATGAAAGTCTAATGCATTCTACAAAGCTAATTGAATCAAATGAAAGTCAAAGACATTCAAACAAAACTTTATGAATCTAATGAAAGTCAAATGCATTCAACAAAGCTAATTTAATCAAATGAAAGTCAAACACAATCACACAACGCTATTTGAATCAAATGAAAGTCTAATGCATTCTACAAAGCTAATTGAATCAAAAGAAAGTCAAACACATTCAAACAAAGCTTTTTAAGTCAAACACATTCAAATGCATTCAACAAAGCTAATTGAATCAAATGAGAGTCAAATGCATTTTATAAAGCTAATTAAATCAAATGAATGTCAAACACATTAAAACAAAGGTAATTGAATCAAATGAAAGTCAAACACATTCAAACAATGGTTTTGAATCAAATGAAAGTCTAATGCATTCTATAAAGCTAATTGTATCAAATGAAAATCAAACACATTCAAACAAAGCTATTTAAATCAAATGAAAGTCAAATGCATTCTACAAAGCATATTGAATCAAATGAAAGTCAAGCACAATCAAACAAAGCTAATTGAATCAAATGAATGTCTAATGCATTCTACAACGCCAATTGAATCAAATGAAAGTCAAACACATTCAAACAAAGCTTTTTGAATCAAATCAAGGTAAAATGCATTCAATAAAACTAATTGTATCAAATGAAATTCAAATGCATTCTACAAAGCAAATTAAATCAAATGAAAATAAAACACATTTAAACATAGCTAATTGATTCAAATAAAAGTCAAACATATTCAAACAAAGCTTTTTAAATCATATGAAAGTCAAATGCATTCCACAAAGCTAATTTAATCAAATGAAAGTCAAATGCATTTTACAAAGCTAATTGAATCAAATGAAAGTCAAACACATTCAAAAAAAACTTTATGAATCTAATGAAAGTCAAATGCATTCAACAAAGCTAATTTAATCAAATGAAAGTCAAACACAATCACACAACGCTATTTGAATCAAATGAAACTCTAATGCATTCTACAATTCTAATTGAATCAAATGAAAGTCAAACACATTCAAACAAAGCTTTTTGAATCAAATGAAAGTCAAATGCATTCAACGAAGCTAATTGAATCAAATGAAAGTCAAACACAATCAAACAAAGCTAATTGAATCAAATGAAAGTCTAATGCATTCTACAACGCCAATTGAATCAAATGAAAGTCAAACACATTCAAACAAAGATTTTTGAATCAAATGAAAGTCAAATGCATTCATCAAAGTTAATTGAATCAAATGAAAGTCAAAAGCATTCTACAAAGATAATTAAATCAAATGAAAGTAAAACACATTCAAACATAGCTAATTGATTCAAATAAAAGTCAAACACATTCAAACAAAGGTTTTTGAATCATATGAAAGTCAAATGCATTCCGAAAACCTAATTTAATCAAATGAAAGTCAAATGCATTCTACAAAGCTAATTGAATCAATTGAAAGTGAAAAGCATTCAAACAAAGCTAATTGAATCAAATGAAAGTCTAATGCATTCTACAACGCCAATTGAATCAAAGGAAAGTCAAACACATTCAAACAAAGATTTTTGAATCAAATGAAAGTCAAATGCATTCATCAAAGCTAATTGAATCAAATGAAAGTCAAAAGCATTCTACAAAGATAATTAAATCAAATGAAAGTAAAACACATTCAAACATAGCTAATTGATTCAAATAAAAGTCAAACACATTCAAACAAAGGTTTTTGATGCATATGAAAGTCAAATGCATTCCAAAAACCTAATTTAATCAAATGAAAGTCAAATGCATTCTACAAAGCTAATTGAATCAATTGAAAGTGAAAAGCATTCAAACAAAGCTAATTGAATCAAATGAAAGTCTAATGCATTCTACAAAGCTAATTGAATCAAATGAAAGTAAAACACATTCAAACAAAACTTTATGAATCTAATGAAATTCAAATGCATTCAACAAAGCTAATTTAATCAAATGAAAGTCAAACACAATCACACAACGCTATTTGAATCAAATGAAACTCTAATGCATTCAACAATGCTAATTGAATCAAATGAAAGTCAAACACATTCAAACAAAGCTTTTTGAATCAAATGAAAGTCAAATGCATTCAACAAAGCTAATTGAATCAAATGAAAGTCAAACACAATCAAACAAAGCTAATTGAATCAAATGAAAGTCTAATGCATTCTACAACGCCAATTGAATCAAATGAAAGTCAAACACATTCAAACAAAGATTTTTGAATCAAATGAAAGTCAAATGCATTCATCAAAGTTAATTGAATCAAATGAAAGTCAAAAGCATTCTACAAAGATAATTAAATCAAATGAAAGTAAAACACATTCAAACATAGCTAATTGATTCAAATAAAAGTCAAACACATTCAAACAAAGGTTTTTGAATCATATGAAAGTCAAATGCATTCCGAAAACCTAATTTAATCAAATGAAAGTCAAATGCATTCTACAAAGCTAATTGAATCAATTGAAAGTGAAAAGCATTCAAACAAAGCTAATTGAATCAAATGAAAGTCTAATGCATTCTACAACGCCAATTGAATCAAAGGAAAGTCAAACACATTCAAACAAAGATTTTTGAATCAAATGAAAGTCAAATGCATTCATCAAAGCTAATTGAATCAAATGAAAGTCAAAAGCATTCTACAAAGATAATTAAATCAAATGAAAGTAAAACACATTCAAACATAGCTAATTGATTCAAATAAAAGTCAAACACATTCAAACAAAGGTTTTTGATGCATATGAAAGTCAAATGCATTCCAAAAACCTAATTTAATCAAATGAAAGTCAAATGCATTCTACAAAGCTAATTGAATCAATTGAAAGTGAAAAGCATTCAAACAAAGCTAATTGAATCAAATGAAAGTCTAATGCATTCTACAAAGCTAATTGAATCAAATGAAAGTAAAACACATTCAAACAAAACTTTATGAATCTAATGAAATTCAAATGCATTCAACAAAGCTAATTTAATCAAATGAAAGTCAAACACAATCATACAACGCTATTTGAATCAAATGAAACTCTAATGCATTCAACAATGCTAATTGAATCAAATGAAAGTCAAACACATTCAAACAAAGCTTTTTGAATCAAATGAAAGTCAAATGCATTCAACAAAGCTAATTGAATCAAATGAAAGTCAAACACAATCAAACAAAGCTAATTGAATCAAATGAAAGTCTAATGCATTCTACAACGCCAATTGAATCAAATGAAAGTCAAACACATTCAAACAAAGATTTTTGAATCAAATGAAAGTCAAATGCATTCATCAAAGCTAATTGAATCAAATGAAAGTCAAAAGCATTCTACAAAGATAATTAAATCAAATGAAAGTAAAACACATTCAAACATAGCTAATTGATTCAAATAAAAGTCAAACACATTCAAACAAAGGTTTTTGAATCATATGAAAGTCAAATGCATTCCGAAAACCTAATTTAATCAAATGAAAGTCAAATGCATTCTACAAAGCTAATTGAATCAATTGAAAGTGAAAAGCATTCAAACAAAGCTAATTGAATCAAATGAAAGTCTAATGCATTCTACAACGCCAATTGAATCAAAGGAAAGTCAAACACATTCAAACAAAGATTTTTGAATCAAATGAAAGTCAAATGCATTCATCAAAGTTAATTGAATCAAATGAAAGTCAAAAGCATTCTACAAAGATAATTAAATCAAATGAAAGTAAAACACATTCAAACATAGCTAATTGATTCAAATAAAAGTCAAACACATTCAAACAAAGGTTTTTGAATCATATGAAAGTCAAATGCATTCCAAAAACCTAATTTAATCAAATGAAAGTCAAATGCATTCTACAAAGCTAATTGAATCAATTGAAAGTGAAAAGCATTCAAACAAAGCTAATTGAATCAAATGAAAGTCTAATGCATTCTACAACGCCAATTGAATCAAAGGAAAGTCAAACACATTCAAACAAAGATTTTTGAATCAAATGAAAGTCAAATGCATTCATCAAAGCTAATTGAATCAAATGAAAGTCAAAAGCATTCTACAAAGATAATTAAATCAAATGAAAGTAAAACACATTCAAACATAGCTAATTGATTCAAATAAAAGTCAAACACATTCAAACAAAGGTTTTTGATGCATATGAAAGTCAAATGCATTCCAAAAACCTAATTTAATCAAATGAAAGTCAAATGCATTCTACAAAGCTAATTGAATCAATTGAAAGTGAAAAGCATTCAAACAAAGCTAATTGAATCAAATGAAAGTCTAATGCATTCAACAAAGTTAATTGAATCAAATGAAAGTAAAACACATTCAAACAAAACTTTATGAATCTAATGAAATTCAAATGCATTCAACAAAGCTAATTTAATCAAATGAAAGTCAAACACAATCACACAACGCTATTTGAATCAAATGAAACTCTAATGCATTCAACAATGCTAATTGAATCAAATGAAAGTCAAACACATTCAAACAAAGCTTTTTGAATCAAATGAAAGTCAAATGCATTCAACAAAGCTAATTGAATCAAATGAAAGTCAAACACAATCAAACAAAGCTAATTGAATCAAATGAAAGTCTAATGCATTCTACAACGCCAATTGAATCAAATGAAAGTCAAACACATTCAAACAAAGATTTTTGAATCAAATGAAAGTCAAATGCATTCATCAAAGTTAATTGAATCAAATGAAAGTCAAAAGCATTCTACAAAGATAATTAAATCAAATGAAAGTAAAACACATTCAAACATAGCTAATTGATTCAAATAAAAGTCAAACACATTCAAACAAAGGTTTTTGAATCATATGAAAGTCAAATGCATTCCGAAAACCTAATTTAATCAAATGAAAGTCAAATGCATTCTACAAAGCTAATTGAATCAATTGAAAGTGAAAAGCATTCAAACAAAGCTAATTGAATCAAATGAAAGTCTAATGTATTCTACAACGCCAATTGAATCAAAGGAAAGTCAAACACATTCAAACAAAGATTTTTGAATCAAATGAAAGTCAAATGCATTCATCAAAGCTAATTGAATCAAATGAAAGTCAAAAGCATTCTACAAAGATAATTAAATCAAATGAAAGTAAAACACATTCAAACATAGCTAATTGATTCAAATAAAAGTCAAACACATTCAAACAAAGGTTTTTGATGCATATGAAAGTCAAATGCATTCCAAAAACCTAATTTAATCAAATGAAAGTCAAATGCATTCTACAAAGCTAATTGAATCAATTGAAAGTGAAAAGCATTCAAACAAAGCTAATTGAATCAAATGAAAGTCTAATGCATTCTACAAAGCTAATTGAATCAAATGAAAGTAAAACACATTCAAACAAAACTTTATGAATCTAATGAAATTCAAATGCATTCAACAAAGCTAATTTAATCAAATGAAAGTCAAACACAATCATACAACGCTATTTGAATCAAATGAAACTCTAATGCATTCAACAATGCTAATTGAATCAAATGAAAGTCAAACACATTCAAACAAAGCTTTTTGAATCAAATGAAAGTCAAATGCATTCAACAAAGCTAATTGAATCAAATGAAAGTCAAACACAATCAAACAAAGCTAATTGAATCAAATGAAAGTCTAATGCATTCTACAACGCCAATTGAATCAAATGAAAGTCAAACACATTCAAACAAAGATTTTTGAATCAAATGAAAGTCAAATGCATTCATCAAAGCTAATTGAATCAAATGAAAGTCAAAAGCATTCTACAAAGATAATTAAATCAAATGAAAGTAAAACACATTCAAACATAGCTAATTGATTCAAATAAAAGTCAAACACATTCAAACAAAGGTTTTTGAATCATATGAAAGTCAAATGCATTCCGAAAACCTAATTTAATCAAATGAAAGTCAAATGCATTCTACAAAGCTAATTGAATCAATTGAAAGTGAAAAGCATTCAAACAAAGCTAATTGAATCAAATGAAAGTCTAATGCATTCTACAACGCCAATTGAATCAAAGGAAAGTCAAACACATTCAAACAAAGATTTTTGAATCAAATGAAAGTCAAATGCATTCATCAAAGTTAATTGAATCAAATGAAAGTCAAAAGCATTCTACAAAGATAATTAAATCAAATGAAAGTAAAACACATTCAAACATAGCTAATTGATTCAAATAAAAGTCAAACACATTCAAACAAAGGTTTTTGAATCATATGAAAGTCAAATGCATTCCAAAAACCTAATTTAATCAAATGAAAGTCAAATGCATTCTACAAAGCTAATTGAATCAATTGAAAGTGAAAAGCATTCAAACAAAGCTAATTGAATCAAATGAAAGTCTAGTGCATTCTACAAAGCTAATTGAATCAAATGAAAGTCAAGCACATTCAAACAAAACTTTATGAATCTAATGAAAGTCAAATGCATTCAACAAAGCTAATTTAATCAAATGAAAGTCAAACACAATCACACAACGCTATTTGAATCAAATGAAAGTCTAATGCATTCTACAAAGTTAATTGAATCAAAAGAAAGTCAAACACATTAAAACAAAGCTTTTTAAGTCAAACACATTCAAATGCATTCAACAAAGCTAATTGAATCAAATGAGAGTCAAATGCATTTTATATAGCTAATTAAATCAAATGAAAGTCAAACACATTAAAACAAAGGTAATTGAATCAAATGAAAGTCAAACACATTCAAACAATGGTTTTTGAATCAAATGAAAGTATAATGCATTCTATAAAGCTAATTGTATCAAATGAAAATCAAACACATTCAAACAAAGCTATTTAAATCAAATGAAAGTCAAATGCATTCTACAAAGCATATTGAATCAAATGAAAGTCAAGCACAATCAAACAAAGCTAATTGAATCAAATGACAGTCTAATGCATTCTACAACGCCAATTGAATCAAATGAAAGTCAAACACATTCAAACAAAGATTTTTGAATCAAATGAAAGTCAAATGCATTCATCAAAGCTAATTGAATCAAATGAAAGTCAAAAGCATTCTACAAAGATAATTAAACCAAATGAAAGTAAAACACATTCAAACATAGCTAATTGATTCAAATAAAAGTCAAACACATTCAAACAAAGGTTTTTGAATCATATGAAAGTCAAATGCATTCCGAAAACCTAATTTAATCAAATGAAAGTCAAATGCATTCTACAAAGATAATTGAATCAATTGAAAGTGAAAAGCATTCAAACAAAGCTAATTGAATCAAATGAAAGTCTAATGCATTCTACAAAGCTAATTGAATCAAATGAAAGTCAAACACATTCAAACAAAACTTTATGAATCTAATGAAAGTCAAATGCATTCAACAAAGCTAATTTAATCAAATGAAAGTCAAACACAATCACACAACGCTATTTGAATCAATTGAAAGTCTAATGCATTCTACAAAGCTAATTGAATCAAAAGAAAGTCAAACACATTCAAACAAAGCTTTTTAAGTCAAACACATTCAAATGCATTCAACAAAGCTAATTGGATCAAATGAGAGTCAAATGCATTTTATAAAGCTAATTAAATCAAATGAAAGTCAAACACATTAAAACAAAGGTAATTGAATCAAATGAAAGTCAAACACATTCAAACAATGGTTTTTGAATCAAATGAAAGTCTAATGCATTCTATAAAGCTAATTGTATCAAATGAAAATCAAACACATTCAAACAAAGCTATTTAAATCAAATGAAAGTCAAATGCATTCTACAAAGCATATTGAATCAAATGAAAGTCAAGCACAATCAAACAAAGCTAATTGAATCAAATGAATGTCTAATGCATTCTACAACGCCAATTGAATCAAATGAAAGTCAAACACATTCAAACAAAGCTTTTTGAATCAAATCAAGGTAAAATGCATTCAATAAAGCTAATTGTATCAAATGAAATTCAAATGCATTCTACAAAGCAAATTAAATCAAATGAAAATAAAACACATTTAAACATAGCTAATTAATTCAAATAAAAGTCAAACATATTCAAACAAAGCTTTTTAAATCATATAAAAGTCAAATGCATTCCACAAAGCTAATTTAATCAAATGAAAGTCAAATGCATTCTACAAAGCTAATTAAATCAAATGAAAGTAAAACACATTCAAACAAAACTTTATGAATCTAATGAAATTCAAATGCATTCAACAAAGCTAATTTAATCAAATGAAAGTCAAACACAATCACACAACGCTATTTGAATCAAATGAAACTCTAATGAATTCTACAATGCTAATTGAATCAAATGAAAGTCAAACACATTCAAACAAAGCTTTTTGAATCAAATGAAAGTCAAATGCATTCAACGAAGCTAATTGAATCAAATGAAAGTCAAACACAATCAAACAAAGCTAATTGAATCAAATGAAAGTCTAATGCATTCTACAACGCCAATTGAATCAAAGGAAAGTCAAACACATTCAAACAAAGATTTTTGAATCAAATGAAAGTCAAATGCATTCATCAAAGCTAATTGAATCAAATGAAAGTCAAAAGCATTCTACAAAGATAATTAAATCAAATGAAAGTAAAACACATTCAAACATAGCTAATTGATTCAAATAAAAGTCAAACACATTCAAACAAAGGTTTTTGATGCATATGAAAGTCAAATGCATTCCAAAAACCTAATTTAATCAAATGAAAGTCAAATGCATTCTACAAAGCTAATTGAATCAATTGAAAGTGAAAAGCATTCAAACAAAGCTAATTGAATCAAATGAAAGTCTAATGCATTCTACAAAGCTAATTGAATCAAATGAAAGTAAAACACATTCAAACAAAACTTTATGAATCTAATGAAATTCAAATGCATTCAACAAAGCTAATTTAATCAAATGAAAGTCAAACACAATCACACAACGCTATTTGAATCAAATGAAACTCTAATGCATTCAACAATGCTAATTGAATCAAATGAAAGTTAAACACATTTAAACAAAGCTTTTTGAATCAAATGAAAGTCAAATGCATTCAACAAAGCTAATTGAATCAAATGAAAGTCAAACACAATCAAACAAAGCTAATTGAATCAAATGAAAGTCTAATGCATTCTACAACGCCAATTGAATCAAATGAAAGTCAAACACATTCAAACAAAGATTTTTGAATCAAATGAAAGTCAAATGCATTCATCAAAGCTAATTGAATCAAATGAAAGTCAAAAGCATTCTACAAAGATAATTAAATCAAATGAAAGTAAAACACATTCAAACATAGCTAATTGATTCAAATAAAAGTCAAACACATTCAAACAAAGGTTTTTGAATCATATGAAAGTCAAATGCATTCCAAAAACCTAATTTAATCAAATGAAAGTCAAATGCATTCTACAAAGCTAATTGAATCAATTGAAAGTGAAAAGCATTCAAACAAAGCTAATTGAATCAAATGAAAGTCTATTGCATTCTACAAAGCTAATTGAATCAAATGAAAGTCAAGCACATTCAAACAAAACTTTATGAATCTAATGAAAGTCAAAAGCATTCAACAAAGCTAATTTAATCAAATGAAAGTCAAACACAATCACACAACGCTATTTGAATCAAATGAAAGTCTAATGCATTCTACAAAGCTAATTGAATCAAAAGAAAGTCAAACACATTAAAACAAAGCTTTTTAAGTCAAACACATTCAAATGCATTCAACAAAGCTAATTAAATCAAATGAGAGTCAAATGCATTTTATATAGCTAATTAAATCAAATGAAAGTCAAACACATTAAAACAAAGGTAATTGAATCAAATGAAAGTCAAACACATTCAAACAATGGTTTTTGAATCAAATGAAAGTCTAATGCATTCTATAAAG
The DNA here is from genome assembly GCA_034703905.1 of Chenopodium berlandieri. Lineage (NCBI taxonomy): Eukaryota > Viridiplantae > Streptophyta > Magnoliopsida > Caryophyllales > Amaranthaceae > Chenopodium > Chenopodium berlandieri. The sequence continues at coordinate 37,252 of JAWIZW010000041.1, forward strand.
CTAATTGTATCAAATGAAAATCAAACACATTCAAACAAAGCTATTTAAATCAAATGAAAGTCAAATGCATTCTACAAAGCATATTGAATCAAATGAAAGTCAAGCACAATCAAACAAAGCTAATTGAATCAAATGAAAGTCTTATGCATTCTACAACGCCAATTGAATCAAATGAAAGTCAAACACATTCAAACAAAGATTTTTGAATCAAATGAAAGTCAAATGCATTCATCAAAGCTAATTGAATCAAATGAAAGTCAAAAGCATTCTACAAAGATAATTAAATCAAATGAAAGTAAAACACATTCGAACATAGCTAATTGATTCAAATAAAAGTCAAACACATTCAAACAAAGGTTTTTGAATCATATGAAAGTCAAATGCATTCCGAAAACCTAATTTAATCAAATGAAAGTCAAATGCATTCTACAAAGCTAATTGAATCAATTGAAAGTGAAAAGCATTCAAACAAAGCTAATTGAATCAAATGAAAGTCTAATGCATTCTACAAAGCTAATTGAATCAAATGAAAGTCAAACACATTCAAACAAAACTTTATGAATCTAATGAAAGTCAAATGCATTCAACAAAGCTAATTTAATCAAATGAAAGTCAAACACAATCACACAACGCTATTTGAATCAAATGAAAGTCTAATGCATTCTACAAAGCTAATTGAATCAAAAGAAAGTCAAACACATTCAAACAAAGCTTTTTAAGTCAAACACATTCAAATGCATTCAACAAAGCTAATTGAATCAAATGAGAGTCAAATGCATTTTATAAAGCTAATTAAATCAAATGAAAGTCAAACACATTAAAACAAAGGTAATTGAATCAAATGAAAGTCAAACACATTCAAACAATGGTTTTTGAATCAAATGAAAGTCTAATGCATTCTATAAAGCTAATTGTATCAAATGAAAATCAAACACATTCAAACAAAGCTATTTAAATCAAATGAAAGTCAAATGCATTCTACAAAGCATATTGAATCAAATGAAATTCAAGCACAATCAAACAAAGCTAATTGAATCAAATGAATGTCTAATGCATTCTACAACGCCAATTGAATCAAATGAAAGTCAAACACATTCAAACAAAGCTTTTTGAATCAAATCAAGGTAAAATGCATTCAATAAAGCTAATTGTATCAAATGAAATTCAAATGCATTCTACAAAGCAAATTAAATCAAATGAAAATAAAACACATTTAAACATAGCTAATTGATTCAAATAAAAGTCAAACATATTCAAACAAAGCTTTTTAAATCATATGAAAGTCAAATGCATTCCACAAAGCTAATTTAATCAAATGAAAGTCAAATGCATTTTACAAAGCTAATTGAATCAAATAAAAGTCAAACACATTCAAACAAAACTTTGTGAATCTAATGAAAGTCAAATGCATTCAACAAAGCTAATTTAATCAATTGAAAGTCAAACACAATCACACAACGCTATTTGAATCAAATGAAACTCTAATGCATTCTACAATGCTAATTGAATCAAATGAAAGTCAAACACATTTAAACAAAGCTTTTTGAATCAAATGAAAGTCAAATGCATTCAACGAAGCTAATTGAATCAAATGAAAGTCAAACACAATCAAACAAAGCTAATTGAATCAAATGAAAGTCTAATGCATTCTACAACGCCAATTGAATCAAAGGAAAGTCAAACACATTCAAACAAAGATTTTTGAATCAAATGAAAGTCAAATGCATTCATCAAAGCTAATTGAATCAAATGAAAGTCAAAAGCATTCTACAAAGATAATTAAATCAAATGAAAGTAAAACACATTCAAACATAGCTAATTGATTCAAATAAAAGTCAAACACATTCAAACAAAGGTTTTTGATGCATATGAAAGTCAAATGCTGATGTGGATTTAAACCCCTTAACCTAATAAAGAATCTAAAATCACACAATTAACACAAGCCCTTCGAATTCCCTAAGAAAATCGAACAACTTAAGAATAACGGATCGGATATGACTTTGAAAACGACCACTCCTGGAACGAATTCAACGCCTCTCAAATTATCTAGACCACTCCTGGAACTAAGCACTTTGATGAACAAAACTTAGACTACTCCTAGAACTAAGAATTGAACGTTCTAATTATCAAAACAACTCCTTGAATTGAAAACTAGCAAAACGTTTAAGCAAAAAGCTAAACAATGAATTTTTATTCAACTGAATTTTTGTGTATTTGTCATGTGTCTACAAAGCCACGAAAATCCCCTATTTATAGACTAAAAACTAACTAATTCTAAGTCTAATAGAACTAGGACAAGTCCCTAGCCTTTAGCTCCAAGTAAGCTAAATAGAATAGGAAAACCAGTTCTACTTAGATTAGGAAACTAGTAGTAAGACTAGTTTAACTTAGTCTATAATTCCTAAAACGAATCCTAATAAACTAAGGAAACTTATTAAGCTAAAATAACAGAAATTAAAAGGAATCCTAAGTGCTTAAACCAAGAAAAACCCTTTCAAGTGAAAGGTAAAAACTTGCAAGCAAAAACTCCAGAAAAAAACTAAGTAAAGAAAATCTTTCTTTTCGTACTGCCGCCGGATAAACACCTCACGCGCCTCCACTAGCCTCACGCGCCGGCCCATGTTGTATATGGGTTCAAGGTGGGTCCTGGTAGATGGCGCGTGGCCCCAATCTCGGCGCGTGGCCGCCTTCATCCTTACCGGAAGTGAACTGCGCAAATCCTTCTTCTTTGCAATTCGTGCTTCCTTCTTTCTCTATTGAATTAGTGAACCCTTCCTTGCTTATTCCCTTGTTTGGGCAGCTTGTGATGGAGCTATTTGAACCTTTTAAAAGTGTCTTTGACCCTTTAAAAGAATTAGCCTCTGGATTCACATCATTCTCCCTTTCTTCAAAAGAATTTGCCCTCAAATTCACATCATCAAAACAAGTAAAGAGGTTTTCAATGTTATAGGTGGAATCTTCATCGCCACCCTCACTAGAAAAGTCTTCTTGGTACTCACCATCTTCATAATTGTCATCTTCTTTATTAAGAAGACATGTCTTGGGTCCTCTATCGATCTCTTCCTTGAATACTTTTTCCCTTAGAAACAAACTTGAACTTCGATTAACATTGGAGCAATTACTATGTCCTTTATGAGACAAAGGTTGTAGACTAAAACGTTTGTTCCCAACCTTCACGGAATACACATTGGTCTTTCCATAATGTTTAACCTTTCTATCAAATTGCCATGGTCTTCCCAAAAGTAAGTGACAAGCATTCATTGGAATCACATCACACCATATTTCATCTTTGTAATTTCCTATGGAGAAATTTACTAGTGCTTGCTTCTTAATTTGAACACCCTTTGAATCATCAAGCCAATTTACCTTATATGGTTTTGAATGATCACGAATAGAGAGGTTCAGTTTACTCACCATGCTAGTTGAAGCAACATTCGTGCAAGAGCCACTATCGATGATCACGTTGCAAGTACTTTCACCAACTTTGCATCGAGTATGGAACAAATTCTCACGTTGATCTTGAATAGAAGTGACTTCGGTGTGTAATATCTTCCTTACTACAAGCACTCTTTCATCATCTTCGGGATCAATCTCATCCTCTTCTTCCGAGTCAACAACCTTTTCCTCCTTATTATGAATTGACTCCTCTTCACACTCAAAGGTTATGTGTTCCTCTTCTTCTTCCATTTGTTGATATTGTTTGATTGTAAGAGCTTTCTTAGTAGGACATTGATCCGACCTATGTCCCTTTCCTTGACACTTGAAGCACCTAATTCGACTTTCAAATTCCTCTTTAGACACCTTGACAACCTTCTTCTCTCCACTCGTCGAACTTTCTCCCTTGTGCTCGTTAGAAAAATTTGTGGAACTAGGCTTGAAAGGTTTCGAAAAACTTTTAATTGCCTCGGTTTTTTTCTTATCCTCGAGCCAATGACTTTCAATCTTCAAAGCTAATTTGCACACATCATTGAATGACTCATAAGTACTCAATTCAATCTTCTTAGCAATAGGTCGATTAAGACCCTTAAGGAATCGAGCAATCCGCAATGGTTCTTTCTCCTCCAAATCACAAAGAGAGGTTAGTTTATCAAATTCAGCAGTATATTCATTAACACTCTTAGTATCTTGTGTCAACATAGTGAGTTTCACATATAGAATTTGTTCGAAATCATGTGGAAGGTATTTAGAACGCATCTTCTTCTTCAAAACTGTCCATGTCTTGATCTTATCCTTCCCTGCTCTAGCACGTCGAGCCTTTAAATTATCGAACCAAATTCCCGCATTCTTAGTGAGTCGTATATAAGCAATCTTGAATCGTTGGGAATCATCAAAACCCTTATAATCTTAAATTTTCTCTAATTGTCTCGCCCACTCAAGAAAATCTTCGGGGCTTCCTAGACCCGTAAAATCATCAAGTTTGATACCTCTATCATCTAACTTTTTATTATAATGAGTATCATCATCACTGCTAGAAGCATCACTATCACTATCATGCCGTTTTTTCTTCTTTTTCTTTTTATCAAGCAATAGTTGTGAAAAAGCATTAAAACGTGCCTCCGTATTATCTTGCAATCTTGCAAATTCATCCATGAGTTTGCTCAAGGCTTCCTCCATGATTATAAGATAAAAACAGTCCTAATAGGACCCTACCCTCACAGGTATTTCCCACAAAAGATCACAGCACAACTTCGAATAAAAACGCACACACAAAAACAAGGAGCAATTAATCGGACCAAACTGACACTGTTGCGGAAAAACAGTCCAGTTTAATAGCAAACGACGACCAAAAATTCTGAAATTTTACAGGCAGAAAGTAGACAAAAGTTCACCCAAAATCAAAAAAAGAATCACCTGAAAAGACCTTGTAACGAAGGAGAACGAGCCTTCTGAAGTTGACAGAAAAACTGGTTATCCGAGAACAAGTGCGCCTTGTAAGAACGAGTTGTGGAACGATCAAAATCTCCCCAAATCTGATACCAATTTGATGTGGATTTAAACCCCTTAACCTAATAAAGAATCTAAAATCACACAATTAACACAAGCCCTTCGAATTCCCTAAGAAAATCGAACAACTTAAGAATAACGGATCGGATATGACTTTGAAAACGACCACTCCTGGAACGAATTCAACGCCTCTCAAATTATCTAGACCACTCCTGGAACTAAGCACTTTGATGAACAAAACTTAGACTACTCCTAGAACTAAGAATTGAACGTTCTAATTATCAAAACAACTCCTTGAATTGAAAACTAGCAAAACGTTTAAGCAAAAAGCTAAACAATGAATTTTTATTCAACTGAATTTTTGTGTATTTGTCATGTGTCTACAAAGCCACGAAAATCCCCTATTTATAGACTAAAAACTAACTAATTCTAAGTCTAATAGAACTAGGACAAGTCCCTAGCCTTTAGCTCCAAGTAAGCTAAATAGAATAGGAAAACCAGTTCTACTTAGATTAGGAAACTAGTAGTAAGACTAGTTTAACTTAGTCTATAATTCCTAAAACGAATCCTAATAAACTAAGGAAACTTATTAAGCTAAAATAACAGAAATTAAAAGGAATCCTAAGTGCTTAAACCAAGAAAAACCCTTTCAAGTGAAAGGTAAAAACTTGCAAGCAAAAACTCCAGAAAAAAACTAAGTAAAGAAAATCTTTCTTTTCGTACTGCCGCCGGATAAACACCTCACGCGCCTCCACTAGCCTCACGCGCCGGCCCATGTTGTATATGGGTTCAAGGTGGGTCCTGGTAGATGGCGCGTGGCCCCAATCTCGGCGCGTGGCCGCCTTCATCCTTACCGGAAGTGAACTGCGCAAATCCTTCTTCTTTGCAATTCGTGCTTCCTTCTTTCTCTATTGAATTAGTGAACCCTTCCTTGCTTATTCCCTTGTTTGGGCAGCTTGTGATGGAGCTATTTGAACCTTTTAAAAGTGTCTTTGACCCTTTAAAAGAATTAGCCTCTGGATTCACATCAAATGCATTCCAAAAACCTAATTTAATCAAATGAAAGTCAAATGCATTCTACAAAGCTAATTGAATCAATTGAAAGTGAAAAGCATTCAAACAAAGCTAATTGAATCAAATGAAAGTCTAATGCATTCTACAAAGCTAATTGAATCAAATGAAAGTAAAACACATTCAAACAAAACTTTATGAATCTAATGAAATTCAAATGCATTCAACAAAGCTAATTTAATCAAATGAAAGTCAAACACAATCACACAACGCTATTTGAATCAAATGAAACTCTAATGCATTCAACAATGCTAATTGAATCAAATGAAAGTTAAACACATTTAAACAAAGCTTTTTGAATCAAATGAAAGTCAAATGCATTCAACAAAGCTAATTGAATCAAATGAAAGTCTAATGCATTCTACAACGCCAATTGAATCAAATGAAAGTCAAACACATTCAAACAAAGATTTTTGAATCAAATGAAAGTCAAATGCATTCATCAAAGCTAATTGAATCAAATGAAAGTCAAAAGCATTCTACAAAGATAATTAAATCAAATGAAAGTAAAACACATTCAAACATAGCTAATTGATTCAAATAAAAGTCAAACACATTCAAACAAAGGTTTTTGAATCATATGAAAGTCAAATGCATTCCAAAAACCTAATTTAATCAAATGAAAGTCAAATGCATTCTACAAATCTAATTGAATCAATTGAAAGTGAAAAGCATTCAAACAAAGCTAATTGAATCAAATGAAAGTCTATTGCATTCTACAAAGCTAATTGAATCAAATGAAAGTCAAGCACATTCAAACAAAACTTTATGAATCTAATGAAAGTCAAATGCATTCAACAAAGCTAATTTAATCAAATGAAAGTCAAACACAATCACACAACGCTATTTGAATCAAATGAAAGTCTAATGCATTCTACAAAGCTAATTGAATCAAAAGAAAGTCAAACACATTAAAACAAAGCTTTTTAAGTCAAACACATTCAAATGCATTCAACAAAGCTAATTGAATCAAATGAGAGTCAAATGCATTTTATATAGCTAATTAAATCAAATGAAAGTCAAACACATTAAAACAAAGGTAATTGAATCAAATGAAAGTCAAACACATTCAAACAATGGTTTTTGAATCAAATGAAAGTCTAATGCATTCTATAAAGCTAATTGTATCAAATGAAAATCAAACACATTCAAACAAAGCTATTTAAATCAAATGAAAGTCAAATGCATTCTACAAAGCATATTGAATCAAATGAAAGTCAAGCACAATCAAACAAAGCTAATTGAATCAAATGAAAGTCTTATGCATTCTACAACGCCAATTGAATCAAATGAAAGTCAAACACATTCAAACAAAGATTTTTGAATTAAATGAAAGTCAAATGCATTCATCAAAGCTAATTGAATCAAATGAAAGTCAAAAGCATTCTACAAAGATAATTAAATCAAATGAAAGTAAAACACATTCGAACATAGCTAATTGATTCAAATAAAAGTCAAACACATTCAAACAAAGGTTTTTGAATCATATGAAAGTCAAATGCATTCCGAAAACCTAATTTAATCAAATGAAAGTCAAATGCATTCTACAAAGCTAATTGAATCAATTGAAAGTGAAAAGCATTCAAACAAAGCTAATTGAATCAAATGAAAGTCTAATGCATTCTACAAAGCTAATTGAATCAAATGAAAGTAAAACACATTCAAACAAAACTTTATGAATCTAATGAAAGTCAAATGCATTCAACAAAGCTAATTTAATCAAATGAAAGTCAAACACAATCACACAACGCTATTTGAATCAAATGAAACTCTAATGCATTCAACAATGCTAATTGAATCAAATGAAAGTTAAACACATTTAAACAAAGCTTTTTGAATCAAATGAAAGTCAAATGCATTCAACAAAGCTAATTGAATCAAATGAAAGTCAAAAGCATTCTACAAAGATAATTAAATCAAATGAAAGTAAAACACATTCAAACATAGCTAATTGATTCAAATAAAAGTCAAACACATTCAAACAAAGGTTTTTGAATCATATGAAAGTCAAATGCATTCCAAAAACCTAATTTAATCAAATGAAAGTCAAATGCATTCTACAAAGCTAATTGAATCAATTGAAAGTGAAAAGCATTCAAACAAAGCTAATTGAATCAAATGAAAGTCTATTGCATTCTACAAAGCTAATTGAATCAAATGAAAGTCAAGCACATTCAAACAAAACTTTATGAATCTAATGAAAGTCAAATGCATTCAACAAAGCTAATTTAATCAAATGAAAGTCAAACACAATCACACAACGCTATTTGAATCAAATGAAAGTCTAATGCATTCTACAAAGCTAATTGAATCAAAAGAAAGTCAAACACATTAAAACAAAGCTTTTTAAGTCAAACACATTCAAATGCATTCAACAAAGCTAATTGAATCAAATGAGAGTCAAATGCATTTTATATAGCTAATTAAATCAAATGAAAGTCAAACACATTAAAACAAAGGTAATTGAATCAAATGAAAGTCAAACACATTCAAACAATGGTTTTTGAATCAAATGAAAGTCTAATGCATTCTATAAAGCTAATTGTATCAAATGAAAATCAAACACATTCAAACAAAGCTATTTAAATCAAATGAAAGTCAAATGCATTCTACAAAGCATATTGAATCAAATGAAAGTCAAGCACAATCAAACAAAGCTAATTGAATCAAATGAAAGTCTTATGCATTCTACAACGCCAATTGAATCAAATGAAAGTCAAACACATTTAAACAAAGATTTTTGAATTAAATGAAAGTCAAATGCATTCATCAAAGCTAATTGAATCAAATGAAAGTCAAAAGCATTCTACAAAGATAATTAAATCAAATGAAAGTAAAACACATTCGAACATAGCTAATTGATTCAAATAAAAGTCAAACACATTCAAACAAAGGTTTTTGAATCATATGAAAGTCAAATGCATTCCGAAAACCTAATTTAATCAAATGAAAGTCAAATGCATTCTACAAAGCTAATTGAATCAATTGAAAGTGAAAAGCATTCAAACAAAGCTAATTGAATCAAATGAAAGTCTAATGCATTCTACAAAGCTAATTGAATCAAATGAAAGTCAAACACATTCAAACAAAACTTTATGAATCTAATGAAAGTCAAATGCATTCAACAAAGCTAATTTAATCAAATGAAAGTCAAACACAATCACACAACGCTATTTGAATCAAATGAAAGTCTAATGCATTCTACAAAGCTAATTGAATCAAAAGAAAGTCAAACACATTCAAACAAAGCTTTTTAAGTCAAACACATTCAAATGCATTCAACAAAGCTAATTGAATCAAATGAGAGTCAAATGCATTTTATAAAGCTAATTAAATCAAATGAAAGTCAAACACATTAAAACAAAGGTAATTGAATCAAATGAAAGTCAAACACATTCAAACAATGGTTTTTGAATCAAATGAAAGTCTAATGCATTCTATAAAGCTAATTGTATCAAATGAAAATCAAACACATTCAAACAAAGCTATTTAAATCAAATGAAAGTCAAATGCATTCTACAAAGCATATTGAATCAAATGAAAGTCAAGCACAATCAAACAAAGCTAATTGAATCAAATGAATGTCTAATGCATTCTACAACGCCAATTGAATCAAATGAAAGTCAAACACATTCAAACAAAGCTTTTTGAATCAAATCAAGGTAAAATGCATTCAATAAAGCTAATTGTATCAAATGAAATTCAAATGCATTCTACAAAGCAAATTAAATCAAATGAAAATAAAATACATTTAAACATAGCTAATTGATTCAAATAAAAGTCAAACATATTCAAACAAAGCTTTTTAAATCATATAAAAGTCAAATGCATTTTACAAAGCTAATTGAATCAAATGAAAGTCAAACACATTCAAACAAAACTTTATGAATCTAATGAAAGTCAAATGCATTTAACAAAGCTAGTTTAATCAAATGAAAGTCAAACACAATCACACAACGCTATTTGAATCAAATGAAACTCTAATGCATTCTACAATGCTAATTGAATCAAATGAAAGTCAAACACATTCAAACAAAGCTTTTTGAATCAAATGAAAGTCAAATGCATTCAACGAAGCTAATTGAATCAAATGAAAGTCAAACACAATCAAACAAAGCTAATTGAATCAAATGAAAGTCTAATGCATTCTACAACGCCAATTGAATCAAAGGAAAGTCAAACACATTCAAACAAAGATTTTTGAATCAAATGAAAGTCAAATGCATTCATCAAAGCTAATTGAATCAAATGAAAGTCAAAAGCATTCTACAAAGATAATTAAATCAAATGAAAGTAAAACACATTCAAACATAGCTAATTGATTCAAATAAAAGTCAAACACATTCAAACAAAGGTTTTTGAATCATATGAAAGTCAAATGCATTCCAAAAACCTAATTTAATCAAATGAAAGTCAAATGCATTCTACAAAGCTAATTGAATCAATTGAAAGTGAAAAGCATTCAAACAAAGCTAATTGAATCAAATGAAAGTCTATGCATTCTACAAAGCTAATTGAATCAAATGAAAGTCAAGCACATTCAAACAAAACTTTATGAATCTAATGAAAGTCAAATGCATTCAACAAAGCTAATTTAATCAAATGAAAGTCAAACACAATCACACAACGCTATTTGAATCAAATGAAAGTCTAATGCATTCTACAAAGCTAATTGAATCAAAAGAAAGTCAAACACATTAAAACAAAGCTTTTTAAGTCAAACACATTCAAATGCATTCAACAAAGCTAATTGAATCAAATGAGAGTCAAATGCATTTTATATAGCTAATTAAATCAAATGAAAGTCAAACACATTAAAACAAAGGTAATTGAATCAAATGAAAGTCAAACACATTCAAACAATGGTTTTTGAATCAAATGAAAGTCTAATGCATTCTATAAAGCTAATTGTATCAAATGAAAATCAAACACATTCAAACAAAGCTATTTAAATCAAATGAAAGTCAAATGCATTCTACAAAGCATATTGAATCAAATGAAAGTCAAGCACAATCAAACAAAGCCAATTGAATCAAAGGAAAGTCAAACACATTCAAACAAAGATTTTTGAATCAAATGAAAGTCAAATGCATTCATCAAAGCTAATTGAATCAAATGAAAGTCAAAAGCATTCTACAAAGATAATTAAATCAAATGAAAGTAAAACACATTCAAACATAGCTAATTGATTCAAATAAAAGTCAAACACATTCAAACAAAGGTTTTTGAATCATATGAAAGTCAAATGCATTCCAAAAACCTAATTTAATCAAATGAAAGTCAAATGCATTCTACAAAGCTAATTGAATCAATGAAAGTGAAAAGCATTCAAACAAAGCTAATTGAATCAAATGAAAGTCTATTGCATTCTACAAAGCTAATTGAATCAAATGAAAGTCAAGCACATTCAAACAAAACTTTATGAATCTAATGAAAGTCAAATGCATTCAACAAAGCTAATTTAATCAAATGAAAGTCAAACACAATCACACAACGCTATTTGAATCAAATGAAAGTCTAATGCATTCTACAAAGCTAATTGAATCAAAAGAAAGTCAAACACATTAAAACAAAGCTTTTTAAGTCAAACACATTCAAATGCATTCAACAAAGCTAATTGAATCAAATGAGAGTCAAATGCATTTTATATAGCTAATTAAATCAAATGAAAGTCAAACACATTAAAACAAAGGTAATTGAATCAAATGAAAGTCAAACACATTCAAACAATGGTTTTTGAATCAAATGAAAGTCTAATGCATTCTATAAAGCTAATTGTATCAAATGAAAATCAAACACATTCAAACAAAGCTATTTAAATCAAATGAAAGTCAAATGCATTCTACAAAGCATATTGAATCAAATGAAAGTCAAGCACAATCAAACAAAGCCAATTGAATCAAAGGAAAGTCAAACACATTCAAACAAAGATTTTTGAATCAAATGAAAGTCAAATGCATTCATCAAAGCTAATTGAATCAAATGAAAGTCAAAAGCATTCTACAAAGATAATTAAATCAAATGAAAGTAAAACACATTCAAACATAGCTAATTGATTCAAATAAAGTCAAACACATTCAAACAAAGGTTTTTGAATCATATGAAAGTCAAATGCATTCCAAAAACCTAATTTAATCAAATGAAAGTCAAATGCATTCTACAAAGCTAATTGAATCAATTGAAAGTGAAAAGCATTCAAACAAAGCTAATTGAATCAAATGAAAGTCTATTGCATTCTACAAAGCTAATTGAATCAAATGAAAGTCAAGCACATTCAAACAAAACTTTATGAATCTAATGAAAGTCAAATGCATTCAACAAAGCTAATTAATCAAATGAAAGTCAAACACAATCACACAACGCTATTTGAATCAAATGAAAGTCTAATGCATTCTACAAAGCTAATTGAATCAAAAGAAAGTCAAACACATTAAAACAAAGCTTTTTAAGTCAAACACATTCAAATGCATTCAACAAAGCTAATTGAATCAAATGAGAGTCAAATGCATTTTATATAGCTAATTAAATCAAATGAAAGTCAAACACATTAAAACAAAGGTAATTGAATCAAATGAAAGTCAAACACATTCAAACAATGGTTTTTGAATCAAATGAAAGTCTAATGCATTCTATAAAGCTAATTGTATCAAATGAAAATCAAACACATTCAAACAAAGCTATTTAAATCAAATGAAAGTCAAATGCATTCTACAAAGCATATTGAATCAAATGAAAGTCAAGCACAATCAAACAAAGCTAATTGAATCAAATGAAAGTCTTATGCATTCTACAACGCCAATTGAATCAAATGAAAGTCAAACACATTCAAACAAAGATTTTTGAATCAAATGAAAGTCAAATGCATTCATCAAAGCTAATTGAATCAAATGAAAGTCAAAAGCATTCTACAAAGATAATTAAATCAAATGAAAGTAAAACACATTCGAACATAGCTAATTGATTCAAATAAAAGTCAAACACATTCAAACAAAGGTTTTTGAATCATATGAAAGTCAAATGCATTCCGAAAACCTAATTTAACCAAATGAAAGTCAAATGCATTCTACAAAGCTAATTGAATCAATTGAAAGTGAAAAGCATTCAAACAAAGCTAATTGAATCAAATGAAAGTCTAATGCATTCTACAAAGCTAATTGAATCAAATGAAAGTCAAACACATTCAAACAAAACTTTATGAATCTAATGAAAGTCAAATGCATTCAACAAAGCTAATTTAATCAAATGAAAGTCAAACACAATCACACAACGCTATTTGAATCAAATGAAAGTCTAATGCATTCTACAAAGCTAATTGAATCAAAAGAAAGTCAAACACATTCAAACAAAGCTTTTTAAGTCAAACACATTCAAATGCATTCAACAAAGCTAATTGAATCAAATGAGAGTCAAATGCATTTTATATAGCTAATTAAATCAAATGAAAGTCAAACACATTAAAACAAAGGTAATTGAATCAAATGAAAGTCAAACACATTCAAACAATGGTTTTTGAATCAAATGAAAGTCTAATGCATTCTATAAAGCTAATTGTATCAAATGAAAATCAAACACATTCAAACAAAGCTATTTAAATCAAATGAAAGTCAAATGCATTCTACAAAGCATATTGAATCAAATGAAAGTCAAGCACAATCAAACAAAGCCAATTGAATCAAAGGAAAGTCAAACACATTCAAACAAAGATTTTTGAATCAAATGAAAGTCAAATGCATTCATCAAAGCTAATTGAATCAAATGAAAGTCAAAAGCATTCTACAAAGATAATTAAATCAAATGAAAGTAAAACACATTCAAACATAGCTAATTGATTCAAATAAAAGTCAAACACATTCAAACAAAGGTTTTTGAATCATATGAAAGTCAAATGCATTCCAAAAACCTAATTTAATCAAATGAAAGTCAAATGCATTCTACAAAGCTAATTGAATCAATGAAAGTGAAAAGCATTCAAACAAAGCTAATTGAATCAAATGAAAGTCTATTGCATTCTACAAAGCTAATTGAATCAAATGAAAGTCAAGCACATTCAAACAAAACTTTATGAATCTAATGAAAGTCAAATGCATTCAACAAAGCTAATTTAATCAAATGAAAGTCAAACACAATCACACAACGCTATTTGAATCAAATGAAAGTCTAATGCATTCTACAAAGCTAATTGAATCAAAAGAAAGTCAAACACATTAAAACAAAGCTTTTTAAGTCAAACACATTCAAATGCATTCAACAAAGCTAATTGAATCAAATGAGAGTCAAATGCATTTTATATAGCTAATTAAATCAAATGAAAGTCAAACACATTAAAACAAAGGTAATTGAATCAAATGAAAGTCAAACACATTCAAACAATGGTTTTTGAATCAAATGAAAGTCTAATGCATTCTATAAAGCTAATTGTATCAAATGAAAATCAAACACATTCAAACAAAGCTATTTAAATCAAATGAAAGTCAAATGCATTCTACAAAGCATATTGAATCAAATGAAAGTCAAGCACAATCAAACAAAGCTAATTGAATCAAATGAAAGTCTTATGCATTCTACAACGCCAATTGAATCAAATGAAAGTCAAACACATTCAAACAAAGATTTTTGAATCAAATGAAAGTCAAATGCATTCATCAAAGCTAATTGAATCAAATGAAAGTCAAAAGCATTCTACAAAGATAATTAAATCAAATGAAAGTAAAACACATTCGAACATAGCTAATTGATTCAAATAAAAGTCAAACACATTCAAACAAAGGTTTTTGAATCATATGAAAGTCAAATGCATTCCGAAAACCTAATTTAACAAATGAAAGTCAAATGCATTCTACAAAGCTAATTGAATCAATTGAAAGTGAAAAGCATTCAAACAAAGCTAATTGAATCAAATGAAAGTCTAATGCATTCTACAAAGCTAATTGAATCAAATGAAAGTCAAACACATTCAAACAAAACTTTATGAATCTAATGAAAGTCAAATGCATTCAACAAAGCTAATTTAATCAAATGAAAGTCAAACACAATCACACAACGCTATTTGAATCAAATGAAAGTCTAATGCATTCTACAAAGCTAATTGAATCAAAAGAAAGTCAAACACATTCAAACAAAGCTTTTTAAGTCAAACACATTCAAATGCATTCAACAAAGCTAATTGAATCAAATGAGAGTCAAATGCATTTTATAAAGCTAATTAAATCAAATGAAAGTCAAACACATTAAAACAAAGGTAATTGAATCAAATGAAAGTCAAACACATTCAAACAATGGTTTTTGAATCAAATGAAAGTCTAATGCATTCTATAAAGCTAATTGTATCAAATGAAAATCAAACACATTCAAACAAAGCTATTTAAATCAAATGAAAGTCAAATGCATTCTACAAAGCATATTGAATCAAATGAAATTCAAGCACAATCAAACAAAGCTAATTGAATCAAATGAATGTCTAATGCATTCTACAACGCCAATTGAATCAAATGAAAGTCAAACACATTCAAACAAAGCTTTTTGAATCAAATCAAGGTAAAATGCATTCAATAAAGCTAATTGTATCAAATGAAATTCAAATGCATTCTACAAAGCAAATTAAATCAAATGAAAATAAAATACATTTAAACATAGCTAATTGATTCAAATAAAAGTCAAACATATTCAAACAAAGCTTTTTAAATCATATAAAAGTCAAATGCATTTTACAAAGCTAATTGAATCAAATGAAAGTCAAACACATTCAAACAAAACTTTATGAATCTAATGAAAGTCAAATGCATTTAACAAAGCTAATTTAATCAAATGAAAGTCAAACACAATCACACAACGCTATTTGAATCAAATGAAACTCTAATGCATTCTACAATGCTAATTGAATCAAATGAAAGTCAAACACATTCAAACAAAGCTTTTTGAATCAAATGAAAGTCAAATGCATTCAACGAAGCTAATTGAATCAAATGAAAGTCAAACACAATCAAACAAAGCTAATTGAATCAAATGAAAGTCTAATGCATTCTACAACGCCAATTGAATCAAAGGAAAGTCAAACACATTCAAACAAAGATTTTTGAATCAAATGAAAGTCAAATGCATTCATCAAAGCTAATTGAATCAAATGAAAGTCAAAAGCATTCTACAAAGATAATTAAATCAAATGAAAGTAAAACACATTCAAACATAGCTAATTGATTCAAATAAAAGTCAAACACATTCAAACAATGGTTTTTGAATCAAATGAAAGTCTAATGCATTCTATAAAGCTAATTGTATCAAATGAAAATCAAACACATTCAAACAAAGCTATTTAAATCAAATGAAAGTGAAATGCATTCTACAAAGCATATTGAATCAAATGAAAGTCTATTGCATTCTACAAAGCTAATTGAATCAAATGAAAGTCAAGCACATTCAAACAAAACTTTATGAATCTAATGAAAGTCAAATGCATTCAACAAAGCTAATTTAATCAAATGAAAGTCAAACACAATCACACAACGCTATTTGAATCAAATGAAAGTCTAATGCATTCTACAAAGCTAATTGAATCAAAAGAAAGTCAAACACATTAAAACAAAGCTTTTTAAGTCAAACACATTCAAATGCATTCAACAAAGCTAATTGAATCAAATGAGAGTCAAATGCATTTTATATAGCTAATTAAATCAAATGAAAGTCAAACACATTAAAACAAAGGTAATTGAATCAAATGAAAGTCAAACACATTCAAACAATGGTTTTTGAATCAAATGAAAGTCTAATGCATTCTATAAAGCTAATTGTATCAAATGAAAATCAAACACATTCAAACAAAGCTATTTAAATCAAATGAAAGTCAAATGCATTCTACAAAGCATATTGAATCAAATGAAAGTCAAGCACAATCAAACAAAGCCAATTGAATCAAAGGAAAGTCAAACACATTCAAACAAAGATTTTTGAATCAAATGAAAGTCAAATGCATTCATCAAAGCTAATTGAATCAAATGAAAGTCAAAAGCATTCTACAAAGATAATTAAATCAAATGAAAGTAAAACACATTCAAACATAGCTAATTGATTCAAATAAAAGTCAAACACATTCAAACAAAGGTTTTTGAATCATATGAAAGTCAAATGCATTCCAAAAACCTAATTTAATCAAATGAAAGTCAAATGCATTCTACAAAGCTAATTGAATCAATTGAAAGTGAAAAGCATTCAAACAAAGCTAATTGAATCAAATGAAAGTCTATTGCATTCTACAAAGCTAATTGAATCAAATGAAAGTCAAGCACATTCAAACAAAACTTTTTGAATCTAATGAAAGTCAAATGCATTCAACAAAGCTAATTTAATCAAATGAAAGTCAAACACAATCACACAACGCTATTTGAATCAAATGAAAGTCTAATGCATTCTACAAAGCTAATTGAATCAAAAGAAAGTCAAACACATTAAAACAAAGCTTTTTAAGTCAAACACATTCAAATGCATTCAACAAAGCTAATTGAATCAAATGAGAGTCAAATGCATTTTATAGCTAATTAAATCAAATGAAAGTCAAACACATTAAAACAAAGGTAATTGAATCAAATGAAAGTCAAACACATTCAAACAATGGTTTTTGAATCAAATGAAAGTCTAATGCATTCTATAAAGCTAATTGTATCAAATGAAAATCAAACACATTCAAACAAAGCTATTTAAATCAAATGAAAGTCAAATGCATTCTACAAAGCATATTGAATCAAATGAAAGTCAAGCACAATCAAACAAAGCCAATTGAATCAAAGGAAAGTCAAACACATTCAAACAAAGATTTTTGAATCAAATGAAAGTCAAATGCATTCATCAAAGCTAATTGAATCAAATGAAAGTCAAAAGCATTCTACAAAGATAATTAAATCAAATGAAAGTAAAACACATTCAAACATAGCTAATTGATTCAAATAAAAGTCAAACACATTCAAACAAAGGTTTTGAATCATATGAAAGTCAAATGCATTCCAAAAACCTAATTTAATCAAATGAAAGTCAAATGCATTCTACAAAGCTAATTGAATCAATTGAAAGTGAAAAGCATTCAAACAAAGCTAATTGAATCAAATGAAAGTCTATTGCATTCTACAAAGCTAATTGAATCAAATGAAAGTCAAGCACATTCAAACAAAACTTTATGAATCTAATGAAAGTCAAATGCATTCAACAAAGCTAATTTAATCAAATGAAAGTCAAACACAATCACACAACGCTATTTGAATCAAATGAAAGTCTAATGCATTCTACAAAGCTAATTGAATCAAAAGAAAGTCAAACACATTAAAACAAAGCTTTTTAAGTCAAACACATTCAAATGCATTCAACAAAGCTAATTGAATCAAATGAGAGTCAAATGCATTTATATAGCTAATTAAATCAAATGAAAGTCAAACACATTAAAACAAAGGTAATTGAATCAAATGAAAGTCAAACACATTCAAACAATGGTTTTTGAATCAAATGAAAGTCTAATGCATTCTATAAAGCTAATTGTATCAAATGAAAATCAAACACATTCAAACAAAGCTATTTAAATCAAATGAAAGTCAAATGCATTCTACAAAGCATATTGAATCAAATGAAAGTCAAGCACAATCAAACAAAGCCAATTGAATCAAAGGAAAGTCAAACACATTCAAACAAAGATTTTTGAATCAAATGAAAGTCAAATGCATTCATCAAAGCTAATTGAATCAAATGAAAGTCAAAAGCATTCTACAAAGATAATTAAATCAAATGAAAGTAAAACACATTCAAACATAGCTAATTGATTCAAATAAAAGTCAAACACATTCAAACAAAGGTTTTTGAATCATATGAAAGTCAAATGCATTCCAAAAACCTAATTTAATCAAATGAAAGTCAAATGCATTCTACAAAGCTAATTGAATCAATTGAAAGTGAAAAGCATTCAAACAAATCTAATTGAATCAAATGAAAGTCTATTGCATTCTACAAAGCTAATTGAATCAAATGAAAGTCAAGCACATTCAAACAAAACTTTATGAATCTAATGAAAGTCAAATGCATTCAACAAAGCTAATTTAATCAAATGAAAGTCAAACACAATCACACAACGCTATTTGAATCAAATGAAAGTCTAATGCATTCTACAAAGCTAATTGAATCAAAAGAAAGTCAAACACATTAAAACAAAGCTTTTTAAGTCAAACACATTCAAATGCATTCAACAAAGCTAATTGAATCAAATGAGAGTCAAATGCATTTTATATAGCTAATTAAATCAAATGAAAGTCAAACACATTAAACAAAGGTAATTGAATCAAATGAAAGTCAAACACATTCAAACAATGGTTTTTGAATCAAATGAAAGTCTAATGCATTCTATAAAGCTAATTGTATCAAATGAAAATCAAACACATTCAAACAAAGCTATTTAAATCAAATGAAAGTCAAATGCATTCTACAAAGCATATTGAATCAAATGAAAGTCAAGCACAATCAAACAAAGCTAATTGAATCAAATGAAAGTCTTATGCATTCTACAACGCCAATTGAATCAAATGAAAGTCAAACACATTCAAACAAAGATTTTTGAATCAAATGAAAGTCAAATGCATTCATCAAAGCTAATTGAATCAAATGAAAGTCAAAAGCATTCTACAAAGATAATTAAATCAAATGAAAGTAAAACACATTCGAACATAGCTAATTGATTCAAATAAAAGTCAAACACATTCAAACAAAGGTTTTGAATCATATGAAAGTCAAATGCATTCCGAAAACCTAATTTAATCAAATGAAAGTCAAATGCATTCTACAAAGCTAATTGAATCAATTGAAAGTGAAAAGCATTCAAACAAAGCTAATTGAATCAAATGAAAGTCTAATGCATTCTACAAAGCTAATTGAATCAAATGAAAGTCAAACACATTCAAACAAAACTTTATGAATCTAATGAAAGTCAAATGCATTCAACAAAGCTAATTTAATCAAATGAAAGTCAAACACAATCACACAACGCTATTTGAATCAAATGAAAGTCTAATGCATTCTACAAAGCTAATTGAATCAAAAGAAAGTCAAACACATTCAAACAAAGCTTTTTAAGTCAAACACATTCAAATGCATTCAACAAAGCTAATTGAATCAAATGAGAGTCAAATGCATTTTATAAAGCTAATTAAATCAAATGAAAGTCAAACACATTAAAACAAAGGTAATTGAATCAAATGAAAGTCAAACACATTCAAACAATGGTTTTTGAATCAAATGAAAGTCTAATGCATTCTATAAAGCTAATTGTATCAAATGAAAATCAAACACATTCAAACAAAGCTATTTAAATCAAAAGAAAGTCAAATGCATTCTACAAAGCATATTTAATCAAATGAAAGTCAAGCACAATCAAACAAAGCTAATTGAATCAAATGAATGTCTAATACAATCTACAACGCCAATTGAATCAAATGAAAGTCAAACACATTCAAACAAAGCTTTTTGAATCAAATCAAGGTAAAATGCATTCAATAAAGCTAATTGTATCAAATGAAATTCAAATGCATTCTACAAAGCAAATTAAATCAAATGAAAATAAAACACATTTAAACATAGCTAATTGATTCAAATAAAAGTCAAACATATTCAAACAAAGCTTTTTAAATCATATGAAAGTCAAATGCATTCCACAAAGCTAATTTAATCAAATGAAAGTCAAATGCATTTTACAAAGCTAATTGAATCAAATAAAAGTCAAACACATTCAAACAAAACTTTGTGAATCTAATGAAAGTCAAATGCATTCAACAAAGCTAATTTAATCAATTGAAAGTCAAACACAATCACACAACGCTATTTGAATCAAATGAAACTCTAATGCATTCTACAATGCTAATTGAATCAAATGAAAGTCAAACACATTTAAACAAAGCTTTTTGAATCAAATGAAAGTCAAATGCATTCAACGAAGCTAATTGAATCAAATGAAAGTCAAACACAATCAAACAAAGCTAATTGAATCAAATGAAAGTCTAATGCATTCTACAACGCCAATTGAATCAAAGGAAAGTCAAACACATTCAAACAAAGATTTTTGAATCAAATGAAAGTCAAATGCATTCATCAAAGCTAATTGAATCAAATGAAAGTCAAAAGCATTCTACAAAGATAATTAAATCAAATGAAAGTAAAACACATTCAAACATAGCTAATTGATTCAAATAAAAGTCAAACACATTCAAACAAAGGTTTTTGATGCATATGAAAGTCAAATGCATTCCAAAAACCTAATTTAATCAAATGAAAGTCAAATGCATTCTACAAAGCTAATTGAATCAATTGAAAGTGAAAAGCATTCAAACAAAGCTAATTGAATCAAATGAAAGTCTAATGCATTCTACAAAGCTAATTGAATCAAATGAAAGTAAAACACATTCAAACAAAACTTTATGAATCTAATGAAATTCAAATGCATTCAACAAAGCTAATTTAATCAAATGAAAGTCAAACACAATCACACAACGCTATTTGAATCAAATGAAACTCTAATGCATTCAACAATGCTAATTGAATCAAATGAAAGTTAAACACATTTAAACAAAGCTTTTTGAATCAAATGAAAGTCAAATGCATTCAACAAAGCTAATTGAATCAAATGAAAGTCAAACACAATCAAACAAAGCTAATTGAATCAAATGAAAGTCTAATGCATTCTACAACGCCAATTGAATCAAATGAAAGTCAAACACATTCAAACAAAGATTTTTTAATCAAATGAAAGTCAAATGCATTCATCAAAGCTAATTGAATCAAATGAAAGTCAAAAGCATTCTACAAAGATAATTAAATCAAATGAAAGTAAAACACATTCAAACATAGCTAATTGATTCAAATAAAAGTCAAACACAATCAAACAAAGGTTTTTGAATCATATGAAAGTCAAATGCATTCCAAAAACCTAATTTAATCAAATGAAAGTCAAATGCATTCTACAAAGCTAATTGAATCAATTGAAAGTGAAAAGCATTCAAACAAAGCTAATTGAATCAAATGAAAGTCTATTGCATTCTACAAAGCTAATTGAATCAAATGAAAGTCAAGCACATTCAAACAAAACTTTATGAATCTAATGAAAGTCAAATGCATTCAACAAAGCTAATTTAATCAAATGAAAGTCAAACACAATCACACAACGCTATTTGAATCAAATGAAAGTCTAATGCATTCTACAAAGCTAATTGAATCAAAAGAAAGTCAAACACATTAAAACAAAGCTTTTTAAGTCAAACACATTCAAATGCATTCAACAAAGCTAATTGAATCAAATGAGAGTCAAATGCATTTTATATAGCTAATTAAATCAAATGAAAGTCAAACACATTAAAACAAAGGTAATTGAATCAAATGAAAGTCAAACACATTCAAACAATGGTTTTTGAATCAAATGAAAGTCTAATGCATTCTATAAAGCTAATTGTATCAAATGAAAATCAAACACATTCAAACAAAGCTATTTAAATCAAATGAAAGTCAAATGCATTCTACAAAGCATATTGAATCAAATGAAAGTCAAGCACAATCAAACAAAGCTAATTGAATCAAATGAAAGTCTTATGCATTCTACAACGCCAATTGAATCAAATGAAAGTCAAACACATTCAAACAAAGATTTTTGAATCAAATGAAAGTCAAATGCATTCATCAAAGCTAATTGAATCAAATGAAAGTCAAAAGCATTCTACAAAGATAATTAAATCAAATGAAAGTAAAACACATTCGAAACATAGCTAATTGATTCAAATAAAAGTCAAACACATTCAAACAAAGGTTTTTGAATCATATGAAAGTCAAATGCATTCCGAAAACCTAATTTAATCAAATGAAAGTCAAATGCATTCTACAAAGCTAATTGAATCAATTGAAAGTGAAAAGCATTCAAACAAAGCTAATTGAATCAAATGAAAGTCTAATGCATTCTACAAAGCTAATTGAATCAAATGAAAGTCAAACACATTCAAACAAAACTTTATGAATCTAATGAAAGTCAAATGCATTCAACAAAGCTAATTTAATCAAATGAAAGTCAAACACAATCACACAACGCTATTTGAATCAAATGAAAGTCTAATGCATTCTACAAAGCTAATTGAATCAAAAGAAAGTCAAACACATTCAAACAAAGCTTTTTAAGTCAAACACATTCAAATGCATTCAACAAAGCTAATTGAATCAAATGAGAGTCAAATGCATTTTATAAAGCTAATTAAATCAAATGAAAGTCAAACACATTAAAACAAAGGTAATTGAATCAAATGAAAGTCAAACACATTCAAACAATGGTTTTTGAATCAAATGAAAGTCTAATGCATTCTATAAAGCTAATTGTATCAAATGAAAATCAAACACATTCAAACAAAGCTATTTAAATCAAAAGAAAGTCAAATGCATTCTACAAAGCATATTGAATCAAATGAAAGTCAAGCACAATCAAACAAAGCTAATTGAATCAAATGAATGTCTAATGCAATCTACAACGCCAATTGAATCAAATGAAAGTCAAACACATTCAAACAAAGCTTTTTGAATCAAATCAAGGTAAAATGCATTCAATAAAGCTAATTGTATCAAATGAAATTCAAATGCATTCTACAAAGCAAATTAAATCAAATGAAAATAAAACACATTTAAACATAGCTAATTGATTCAAATAAAAGTCAAACATATTCAAACAAAGCTTTTTAAATCATATGAAAGTCAAATGCATTCCACAAAGCTAATTTAATCAAATGAAAGTCAAATGCATTTTACAAAGCTAATTGAATCAAATAAAAGTCAAACACATTCAAACAAAACTTTGTGAATCTAATGAAAGTCAAATGCATTCAACAAAGCTAATTTAATCAATGAAAGTCAAACACAATCACACAACGCTATTTGAATCAAATGAAACTCTAATGCATTCTACAATGCTAATTGAATCAAATGAAAGTCAAACACATTTAAACAAAGCTTTTTGAATCAAATGAAAGTCAAATGCATTCAACGAAGCTAATTGAATCAAATGAAAGTCAAACACAATCAAACAAAGCTAATTGAATCAAATGAAAGTCTAATGCATTCTACAACGCCAATTGAATCAAAGGAAAGTCAAACACATTCAAACAAAGATTTTTGAATCAAATGAAAGTCAAATGCATTCATCAAAGCTAATTGAATCAAATGAAAGTCAAAAGCATTCTACAAAGATAATTAAATCAAATGAAAGTAAAACACATTCAAACATAGCTAATTGATTCAAATAAAAGTCAAACACATTCAAACAAAGGTTTTGATGCATATGAAAGTCAAATGCATTCCAAAAACCTAATTTAATCAAATGAAAGTCAAATGCATTCTACAAAGCTAATTGAATCAATTGAAAGTGAAAAGCATTCAAACAAAGCTAATTGAATCAAATGAAAGTCTAATGCATTCTACAAAGCTAATTGAATCAAATGAAAGTAAAACACATTCAAACAAAACTTTATGAATCTAATGAAATTCAAATGCATTCAACAAAGCTAATTTAATCAAATGAAAGTCAAACACAATCACACAACGCTATTTGAATCAAATGAAACTCTAATGCATTCAACAATGCTAATTGAATCAAATGAAAGTTAAACACATTTAAACAAAGCTTTTTGAATCAAATGAAAGTCAAATGCATTCAACAAAGCTAATTGAATCAAATGAAAGTCAAACACAATCAAACAAAGCTAATTGAATCAAATGAAAGTCTAATGCATTCTACAACGCCAATTGAATCAAATGAAAGTCAAACACATTCAAACAAAGATTTTTTAATCAAATGAAAGTCAAATGCATTCATCAAAGCTAATTGAATCAAATGAAAGTCAAAAGCATTCTACAAAGATAATTAAATCAAATGAAAGTAAAACACATTCAAACATAGCTAATTGATTCAAATAAAAGTCAAACACATTCAAACAAAGGTTTTTGAATCATATGAAAGTCAAATGCATTCCAAAAACCTAATTTAATCAAATGAAAGTCAAATGCATTCTACAAAGCTAATTGAATCAATTGAAAGTGAAAAGCATTCAAACAAAGCTAATTGAATCAAATGAAAGTCTATTGCATTCTACAAAGCTAATTGAATCAAATGAAAGTCAAGCACATTCAAACAAAACTTTATGAATCTAATGAAAGTCAAATGCATTCAACAAAGCTAATTTAATCAAATGAAAGTCAAACACAATCACACAACGCTATTTGAATCAAATGAAAGTCTAATGCATTCTACAAAGCTAATTGAATCAAAAGAAAGTCAAACACATTAAAACAAAGCTTTTTAAGTCAAACACATTCAAATGCATTCAACAAAGCTAATTGAATCAAATGAGAGTCAAATGCATTTTATATAGCTAATTAAATCAAATGAAAGTCAAACACATTAAAACAAAGGTAATTGAATCAAATGAAAGTCAAACACATTAAACAATGGTTTTTGAATCAAATGAAAGTCTAATGCATTCTATAAAGCTAATTGTATCAAATGAAAATCAAACACATTCAAACAAAGCTATTTAAATCAAATGAAAGTCAAATGCATTCTACAAAGCATATTGAATCAAATGAAAGTCAAGCACAATCAAACAAAGCTAATTGAATCAAATGAAAGTCTAATGCATTCTACAACGCCAATTGAATCAAATGAAAGTCAAACACATTCAAACAAAGATTTTTGAATCAAATGAAAGTCAAATGCATTCATCAAAGCTAATTGAATCAAATGAAAGTCAAAAGCATTCTACAAAGATAATTAAATCAAATGAAAGTAAAACACATTCGAACATAGCTAATTGATTCAAATAAAAGTCAAACACATTCAAACAAAGGTTTTTGAATCATATGAAAGTCAAATGCATTCCGAAAACCTAATTTAATCAAATGAAAGTCAAATGCATTCTACAAAGCTAATTGAATCAATTGAAAGTGAAAAGCATTCAAACAAAGCTAATTGAATCAAATGAAAGTCTAATGCATTCTACAAAGCTAATTGAATCAAATGAAAGTCAAACACATTCAAACAAAACTTTATGAATCTAATGAAAGTCAAATGCATTCAACAAAGCTAATTTAATCAAATGAAAGTCAAACACAATCACACAACGCTATTTGAATCAAATGAAAGTCTAATGCATTCTACAAAGCTAATTGAATCAAAAGAAAGTCAAACACATTCAAACAAAGCTTTTTAAGTCAAACACATTCAAATGCATTCAACAAAGCTAATTGAATCAAATGAGAGTCAAATGCATTTTATAAAGCTAATTAAATCAAATGAAAGTCAAACACATTAAAACAAAGGTAATTGAATCAAATGAAAGTCAAACACATTCAAACAATGGTTTTTGAATCAAATGAAAGTCTAATGCATTCTATAAAGCTAATTGTATCAAATGAAAATCAAACACATTCAAACAAAGCTATTTAAATCAAAAGAAAGTCAAATGCATTCTACAAAGCATATTGAATCAAATGAAAGTCAAGCACAATCAAACAAAGCTAATTGAATCAAATGAATGTCTAATGCAATCTACAACGCCAATTGAATCAAATGAAAGTCAAACACATTCAAACAAAGCTTTTTGAATCAAATCAAGGTAAAATGCATTCAATAAAGCTAATTGTATCAAATGAAATTCAAATGCATTCTACAAAGCAAATTAAATCAAATGAAAATAAAACACATTTAAACATAGCTAATTGATTCAAATAAAAGTCAAACATATTCAAACAAAGCTTTTTAAATCATATGAAAGTCAAATGCATTCCACAAAGCTAATTTAATCAAATGAAAGTCAAATGCATTTTACAAAGCTAATTGAATCAAATAAAAGTCAAACACATTCAAACAAAACTTTGTGAATCTAATGAAAGTCAAATGCATTCAACAAAGCTAATTTAATCAATTGAAAGTCAAACACAATCACACAACGCTATTTGAATCAAATGAAACTCTAATGCATTCTACAATGCTAATTGAATCAAATGAAAGTCAAACACATTTAAACAAAGCTTTTTGAATCAAATGAAAGTCAAATGCATTCAACGAAGCTAATTGAATCAAATGAAAGTCAAACACAATCAAACAAAGCTAATTGAATCAAATGAAAGTCTAATGCATTCTACAACGCCAATTGAATCAAAGGAAAGTCAAACACATTCAAACAAAGATTTTTGAATCAAATGAAAGTCAAATGCATTCATCAAAGCTAATTGAATCAAATGAAAGTCAAAAGCATTCTACAAAGATAATTAAATCAAATGAAAGTAAAACACATTCAAACATAGCTAATTGATTCAAATAAAAGTCAAACACATTCAAACAAAGGTTTTTGATGCATATGAAAGTCAAATGCATTCCAAAAACCTAATTTAATCAAATGAAAGTCAAATGCATTCTACAAAGCTAATTGAATCAATTGAAAGTGAAAAGCATTCAAACAAAGCTAATTGAATCAAATGAAAGTCTAATGCATTCTACAAAGCTAATTGAATCAAATGAAAGTAAAACACATTCAAACAAAACTTTATGAATCTAATGAAATTCAAATGCATTCAACAAAGCTAATTTAATCAAATGAAAGTCAAACACAATCACACAACGCTATTTGAATCAAATGAAACTCTAATGCATTCAACAATGCTAATTGAATCAAATGAAAGTTAAACACATTTAAACAAAGCTTTTGAATCAAATGAAAGTCAAATGCATTCAACAAAGCTAATTGAATCAAATGAAAGTCAAACACAATCAAACAAAGCTAATTGAATCAAATGAAAGTCTAATGCATTCTACAACGCCAATTGAATCAAATGAAAGTCAAACACATTCAAACAAAGATTTTTTAATCAAATGAAAGTCAAATGCATTCATCAAAGCTAATTGAATCAAATGAAAGTCAAAAGCATTCTACAAAGATAATTAAATCAAATGAAAGTAAAACACATTCAAACATAGCTAATTGATTCAAATAAAAGTCAAACACATTCAAACAAAGGTTTTTGAATCATATGAAAGTCAAATGCATTCCAAAAACCTAATTTAATCAAATGAAAGTCAAATGCATTCTACAAAGCTAATTGAATCAATTGAAAGTGAAAAGCATTCAAACAAAGCTAATTGAATCAAATGAAAGTCTATTGCATTCTACAAAGCTAATTGAATCAAATGAAAGTCAAGCACATTCAAACAAAACTTTATGAATCTAATGAAAGTCAAATGCATTCAACAAAGCTAATTTAATCAAATGAAAGTCAAACACAATCACACAACGCTATTTGAATCAAATGAAAGTCTAATGCATTCTACAAAGCTAATTGAATCAAAAGAAAGTCAAACACATTAAAACAAAGCTTTTTAAGTCAAACACATTCAAATGCATTCAACAAAGCTAATTGAATCAAATGAGAGTCAAATGCATTTTATATAGCTAATTAAATCAAATGAAAGTCAAACACATTAAAACAAAGGTAATTGAATCAAATGAAAGTCAAACACATTTAAACAATGGTTTTTGAATCAAATGAAAGTCTAATGCATTCTATAAAGCTAATTGTATCAAATGAAAATCAAACACATTCAAACAAAGCTATTTAAATCAAATGAAAGTCAAATGCATTCTACAAAGCATATTGAATCAAATGAAAGTCAAGCACAATCAAACAAAGCTAATTGAATCAAATGAAAGTCTTATGCATTCTACAACGCCAATTGAATCAAATGAAAGTCAAACACATTCAAACAAAGATTTTTGAATCAAATGAAAGTCAAATGCATTCATCAAAGCTAATTGAATCAAATGAAAGTCAAAAGCATTCTACAAAGATAATTAAATCAAATGAAAGTAAAACACATTCGAACATAGCTAATTGATTCAAATAAAAGTCAAACACATTCAAACAAAGGTTTTTGAATCATATGAAAGTCAAATGCATTCCGAAAACCTAATTTAATCAAATGAAAGTCAAATGCATTCTACAAAGCTAATTGAATCAATTGAAAGTGAAAAGCATTCAAACAAAGCTAATTGAATCAAATGAAAGTCTAATGCATTCTACAAAGCTAATTGAATCAAATGAAAGTCAAACACATTCAAACAAAACTTTATGAATCTAATGAAAGTCAAATGCATTCAACAAAGCTAATTTAATCAAATGAAAGTCAAACACAATCACACAACGCTATTTGAATCAAATGAAAGTCTAATGCATTCTACAAAGCTAATTGAATCAAAAGAAAGTCAAACACATTCAAACAAAGCTTTTTAAGTCAAACACATTCAAATGCATTCAACAAAGCTAATTGAATCAAATGAGAGTCAAATGCATTTTATAAAGCTAATTAAATCAAATGAAAGTCAAACACATTAAAACAAAGGTAATTGAATCAAATGAAAGTCAAACACATTCAAACAATGGTTTTTGAATCAAATGAAAGTCTAATGCATTCTATAAAGCTAATTGTATCAAATGAAAATCAAACACATTCAAACAAAGCTATTTAAATCAAATGAAAGTCAAATGCATTCTACAAAGCATATTGAATCAAATGAAATTCAAGCACAATCAAACAAAGCTAATTGAATCAAATGAATGTCTAATGCATTCTACAACGCCAATTGAATCAAATGAAAGTCAAACACATTCAAACAAAGCTTTTTGAATCAAATCAAGGTAAAATGCATTCAATAAAGCTAATTGTATCAAATGAAATTCAAATGCATTCTACAAAGCAAATTAAATCAAATGAAAATAAAATACATTTAAACATAGCTAATTGATTCAAATAAAAGTCAAACATATTCAAACAAAGCTTTTTAAATCATATAAAAGTCAAATGCATTCCACAAAGCTAATTTAATCAAATGAAAGTCAAATGCATTTTACAAAGCTAATTGAATCAAATGAAAGTCAAACACATTCAAACAAAACTTTATGAATCTAATGAAAGTCAAATGCATTCAACAAAGCTAATTTAATCAAATGAAAGTCAAACACAATCACACAACGCTATTTGAATCAAATGAAACTCTAATGCATTCTACAATGCTAATTGAATCAAATGAAAGTCAAACACATTCAAACAAAGCTTTTGAATAAAATGAAAGTCAAATGCATTCAACGAAGCTAATTGAATCAAATGAAAGTCAAGCACAATCAAACAAAGCTAATTGAATCAAATGAAAGTCTAATGCATTCTACAACGCCAATTGAATCAAAGGAAAGTCAAACACATTCAAACAAAGATTTTTGAATCAAATGAAAGTCAAATGCATTCATCAAAGCTAATTGAATCAAATGAAAGTCAAAAGCATTCTACAAAGATAATTAAATCAAATGAAAGTAAAACACATTCAAACATAGCTAATTGATTCAAATAAAAGTCAAACACATTCAAACAAAGGTTTTTGATGCATATGAAAGTCAAATGCATTCCAAAAACCTAATTTAATCAAATGAAAGTCAAATGCATTCTACAAAGCTAATTGAATCAATTGAAAGTGAAAAGCATTCAAACAAAGCTAATTGAATCAAATGAAAGTCTAATGTATTCTACAAAGCTAATTGAATCAAATGAAAGTAAAACACATTCAAACAAAACTTTATGAATCTAATGAAATTCAAATGCATTCAACAAAGCTAATTTAATCAAATGAAAGTCAAACACAATCACACAACGCTATTTGAATCAAATGAAACTCTAATGCATTCAACAATGCTAATTGAATCAAATGAAAGTCAAACACATTCAAACAAAGCTTTTTGAATCAAATGAAAGTCTAATGCATTCTACAAAGCTAATTGAATCAAATGAAAGTCAAACACATTCAAACAAAACTTTATGAATCTAATGAAAGTCAAATGCATTCAACAAAGCTAATTTAATCAAATGAAAGTTAAACACAATCACACAACGCTATTTGAATCAAATGAAAGTCTAATGCATTCTACAAAGCTAATTGAATCAAAAGAAAGTCAAACACATTAAAACAAAGCTTTTTAAGTCAAACACATTCAAATGCATTCAACAAAGCTAATTGAATCAAATGAGAGTCAAATGCATTTTATATAGCTAATTAAATCAAATGAAAGTCAAACACATTAAAACAAAGGTAATTGAATCAAATGAAAGTCAAACACATTCAAACAATGGTTTTTGAATCAAATGAAAGTCTAATGCATTCTATAAAGCTAATTGTATCAAATGAAAATCAAACACATTCAAACAAAGCTATTTAAATCAAATGAAAGTCAAATGCATTCTACAAAGCATATTGAATCAAATGAAAGTCAAGCACAATCAAACAAAGCTAATTGAATCAAATGAAAGTCTTATGCATTCTACAACGCCAATTGAATCAAATGAAAGTCAAACACATTCAAACAAAGATTTTTGAATCAAATGAAAGTCAAATGCATTCATCAAAGCTAATTGATGTGATTTTTAGTCCGAAAACTAAGCCTCACAAAGATATGAATCTAACCTAATTCTATACAGAAAATTCACCAAGAATTAAGCAAGAAACTTAGATTAATTAATCAAGAATCCACCTAATTAATCAACCTAGATGATTGTTTTAACTAAAACAAACAAAACAGCAAATTGGAATCCACCAATCAAGAATTTAAGTAATCCAACTTAAACAAAAGAATTATTATTATGAATGTATGATTAAACTTGTATTTTATTCAAGATTACAAACCTATATTTATAGACTCAATTAACTATCCTAATCCTATTAGAATTCTGATTTCCTAACCAATCCCACGGAAATCATTATCCTACTTACTCTAACTAATCTTAAGATAAAACTTGCCTATTTTATCCTAACTCAAGCTTGCACTCCAAGCTTAGACTAAAAACAATTCCTAATGTAATTAGAAATCCTTTTTGACTAAAAACAATTCCTAATGTAATTAGAAATCCTTTTTGACGCCTACTAGACTAAAACAATTCCTAATGCAATTAGAAATCCTAAATGCTTAAAACAAGAAAAACCCTTTCAAGTGAAAGGTAAAAACTTGTAAGCAAAACCTAAGTAAAGACTCACAAAATAAAACTAAGGAAAAGAAATCATTCTTTTCATATCTCGCCTGAACACCACTTCACGCGCCACCACTTGTGACACGCGCCACACCACCTTGTGGCTGGGCTCAGTCCGGTGCCGGTGGACAGGCGCGTGGGAACCATCTCGGCGCGTGGCCGCTTGTATCGTCGCCGGAAGTGAACTGCGCAACTCTTCGTTCTTGGAAATCATGCTTCTTTCTTTCCAATTTAAGCTATTGGACCTTTCCTTGATTATTTCCTTGTTTGGGCAACCTATAATGGAGTTGTTTAGACCATCTAAAAGTACATTAGATCCTTCAAAAGAATTAGCTTCTTGATTCGCATCATCCTCCTCTTCTTCAAAAGAATTTGCCCTCAAATTTACTTCATCAAAACAAGTAAAAAGGTTTTCAATAGTATATGTAGAATCTTCATCACCGCTTTCAGTAGACAAGTCTTCTTGGCACTCACCATCTTCATAATTGTCACCTTCTTTAGCAAGAAAACATGTCTTGGGTCCTCTATCGATTTCTTCCTTGAATACTTTTTCTCTTAGAAACAAACTTGAACTACGAGTAACACTTGAGCACTTATTCTGTCCTTTATGAGATAAAGGATGTAGACTTAAACGTTTGTTTCCAACCTCCACGGAGTACACATTAGTCCTTCCATTAAATTTCACAAATCTATCATATTGCCAAGGACGGCCTAATAGTATATGACATGCATCCATAGGACAAACATCACATAAAACTTTATCATGAAATTTACCAATTGAAAAGGATATTAAAGCTTGTTTATTCACCTTGACATCACTCGAATTATTGAGCCAATGAAGCTTGTAAGGTTTGGATGCTCGGTAATTGGCCACTCTAATTTATCTACCAAAGTAGTAGACACTACATTGGTGCAACTTCCCGTGTCTATGATCATATCACACAACCTATTTTTCACCTTGCATCTTGTTAGAAAGATTTTCTCCCTTTGATTGCCCTCAATAGACATAGGTTTTGAGTGTAGTGCTCTCCTTAGGACCAAAATTTGACCATGAGTCTCGGGTTCAATTTCTTCCATGTGTTCCTCCTCTTCTTCTTCAAGGTTTTCTTGATCCTTTTCAACGTCACTACCTTGCTCACACAAAGTCTTTTCTTGCTCCCATTCTTGTGCAGTCATGACCCTTTTTGAAGGACAATCACTTGCAATGTGACCAACACTACCACACTTAAAGCACTTCCTTCCTTCCACAAATTTCTTGTTAGTTTCGAATTTAGTTTTAGAATCTTTGTAATTCGAACTTGAACTACCCTTTTCCACATTAGCTTTCTCAAAAGGTTTTGAGAATCCTTTTATAAACGGTTTAGAGAATGAGCTTTTCTTCCCTTTTAATTGTTTTTCAACTTTGATAGCCACTTTACACACATCTCAAAAGACCAATATTGTTGTAATTCAACTTTCTCAGCAATATTATCATTCAATCCCGAAATAAATCTAGCAATCTTATGTTCAACAATCTCTTCTAAACCACATAGCATGCATAACTTCTCAAACTCAACAATATAATTCTCAACAGTCATAGAATTTTGTTTAAAAGTTTGCATCTTTAGATAGATATCTTGAATATAATCACTAGGAACGAACCTCTTTTTCATGTGCTTCTTGAGTTGCTCCCAAGTTGTGATTTTGTTACGCCCTTCTTTATGCCTCTTCTTTTTCAAATTATCATACCAAAGACTAGCATAACCAGTGAGCTTCAACTCCGCAAGTTTACACTTCTTTCTTTCATCATACTCCTTGTAATCAAAGAGTGTTTCGGCCCTTCTAATCCATTCAAAATATTTCTCTGGTTCATTCATACTCCCATTGAATTCGGGAAGGTCTAACCTAAGGTTTCTATCATCATCTTTAGGTCTATCCCTTCTCCTAGGTCTAGGTGAATCATCACTTGATGAATAATTCTTTCGTGACCTCCTAGGGTTTCTCCTTGGTTGTTCTTCCTCACTTGAACTAGAATTAGGGTTAGAATCACCCCTCTTTGAAGAAGATCCATCACGAGTATCAAGTCTCTTCAATACCTCCTCCAACCTTGCTGCCAACTCGGTGACTTGCCTATCTCTTCTAAGATTTTGTGCTTGTTCTAAGGTTAAACCCCTTGGAACTTGTGGAACCTCTTCGTCACTCATGATTCCTACACAAACCAAGTTAGTCTATGCAAAAATCTTGATTAAAAGATAAAATCTTGAAGGAATCTTGAAGCAAACAACAACCGGACTCCCAACCGTATTCCAGTGAAACAACACCAAAAGTTTAAGGCTGTGCAGAGTTCGTTACTCAACCAAATGTTACGAAATTTAGGTGAAGATAGCTAGACGTTTTTCCAGTCTAATGCAAAAAGAATCACTCAAAAATTCCAAGCCAAACGTTACCAGTTTAAATTCTACCGAACCTGTGCTCTGATACCAAGATGATGTGATTTTTAGTCCGAAAACTAAGCCTCACAAAGATATGAATCTAACCTAATTCTATACAGAAAATTCACCAAGAATTAAGCAAGAAACTTAGATTAATTAATCAAGAATCCACCTAATTAATCAACCTAGATGATTGTTTTAACTAAAACAAACAAAACAGCAAATTGGAATCCACCAATCAAGAATTTAAGTAATCCAACTTAAACAAAAGAATTATTATTATGAATGTATGATTAAACTTGTATTTATTCAAGATTACAAACCTATATTTATAGACTCAATTAACTATCCTAATCCTATTAGAATTCTGATTTCCTAACCAATCCCACGGAAATCATTATCCTACTTACTCTAACTAATCTTAAGATAAAACTTGCCTATTTATCCTAACTCAAGCTTGCACTCCAAGCTTAGACTAAAAACAATTCCTAATGTAATTAGAAATCCTTTTTGACTAAAAACAATTCCTAATGTAATTAGAAATCCTTTTTGACGCCTACTAGACTAAAACAATTCCTAATGCAATTAGAAATCCTAAATGCTTAAAACAAGAAAAACCCTTTCAAGTGAAAGGTAAAAACTTGTAAGCAAAAACCTAAGTAAAGACTCACAAAATAAAACTAAGGAAAAGAAATCATTCTTTTCATATCTCCGCCTGAACACCACTTCACGCGCCACCACTTGTGACACGCGCCACACCACCTTGTGGCTGGGCTCAGTCCGGTGCCGGTGGACAGGCGCGTGGGAACCATCTCGGCGCGTGGCCGCTTGTATCGTCGCCGGAAGTGAACTGCGCAACTTCTTCGTTCTTGGAAATCATGCTTCTTTCTTTCCAATTTAAGCTATTGGACCTTTCCTTGATTATTTCCTTGTTTGGGCAACCTATAATGGAGTTGTTTAGACCATCTAAAAGTACATTAGATCCTTCAAAAGAATTAGCTTCTTGATTCGCATCACTAATTGAATCAAATGAAAGTCAAAAGCATTCTACAAAGATAATTAAATCAAATGAAAGTAAAACACATTCGAACATAGCTAATTGATTCAAATAAAAGTCAAACACATTCAAACAAAGGTTTTTGAATCATATGAAAGTCAAATGCATTCCGAAAACCTAATTTAATCAAATGAAAGTCAAATGCATTCTACAAAGCTAATTGAATCAATTGAAAGTGAAAAGCATTCAAACAAAGCTAATTGAATCAAATGAAAGTCTAATGCATTCTACAAAGCTAATTGAATCAAATGAAAGTCAAACACATTCAAACAAAACTTTATGAATCTAATGAAAGTCAAATGCATTCAACAAAGCTAATTTAATCAAATGAAAGTCAAACACAATCACACAACGCTATTTGAATCAAATGAAAGTCTAATGCATTCTACAAAGCTAATTGAATCAAAAGAAAGTCAAACACATTCTAACAAAGCTTTTTAAGTCAAACACATTCAAATGCATTCAACAAAGCTAATTGAATCAAATGAGAGTCAAATGCATTTTATAAAGCTAATTAAATCAAATGAAAGTCAAACACATTAAAACAAAGGTAATTGAATCAAATGAAAGTCAAACACATTCAAACAATGGTTTTTGAATCAAATGAAAGTCTAATGCATTCTATAAAGCTAATTGTATCAAATGAAAATCAAACACATTCAAACAAAGCTATTTAAATCAAATGAAAGTCAAATGCATTCTGTTTCGGGGTTTTCTGATGTCCTGCGGGAGAGTTACAACACCGAGACTGGAACCGGACGCCTGTACCTGCAAAACAACGAAGACTCCTTGTGGTAGGAGCTCCGCCTCCAACGGTCAAGTTAGTACCTGATTAAGGAGTAATTAATGCGGAAATTAAGTAGTTTTGTCTCTCTAGGTGAGAGTGTTTAATGTGTAATCTGTGTTACTTTTTTGGTTAATCTCCCCCCCCTTAATGAGAATTAAGAGAGGTATTTATATCCTCGGGAAGCGTGCCAGTTAGGTTTAGGTTAACCTTGGGCTGACTGGGCTTCTAATCAGGATTGGGCCTTGTTGGCCGGTTTTCCCATTTGGCATGGGGAGACACGTGGCGTGTCTTAATTGGTCCGTGGTGGACGAATCTGAGATTGACACGTGGCAGGCTCCTATTGGCCTACGTGAAGGACACGTGGCAGAACCTGGTTGGTCCACTTGTCAGACGGTGATTGGTGGATAAAAATCCCCTAATCACATTCTACAAAGCATATTGAATCAAATGAAATTCAAGCACAATCAAACAAAGCTAATTGAATCAAATGAATGTCTAATGCATTCTACAACGCCAATTGAATCAAATGAAAGTCAAACACATTCAAACAAAGCTTTTTGAATCAAATCAAGGTAAAATGCATTCAATAAAGCTAATTGTATCAAATGAAATTCAAATGCATTCTACAAAGCAAATTAAATCAAATGAAAATAAAATACATTTAAACATAGCTAATTGATTCAAATAAAAGTCAAACATATTCAAACAAAGCTTTTTAAATCATATAAAAGTCAAATGCATTCCACAAAGCTAATTTAATCAAATGAAAGTCAAATGCATTTTACAAAGCTAATTGAATCAAATGAAAGTCAAACACATTCAAACAAAACTTTATGAATCTAATGAAAGTCAAATGCATTCAACAAAGCTAATTTAATCAAATGAAAGTCAAACACAATCACACAACGCTATTTGAATCAAATGAAACTCTAATGCATTCTACAATGCTAATTGAATCAAATGAAAGTCAAACACATTCAAACAAAGCTTTTTGAATAAAATGAAAGTCAAATGCATTCAACGAAGCTAATTGAATCAAATGAAAGTCAAACACAATCAAACAAAGCTAATTGAATCAAATGAAAGTCTAATGCATTCTACATTGCCAATTGAATCAAAGGAAAGTCAAACACATTCAAACAAAGATTTTTGAATCAAATGAAAGTCAAATGCATTCATCAAAGCTAATTGAATCAAATGAAAGTCAAAAGCATTCTACAAAGATAATTAAATCAAATGAAAGTAAAACACATTCAAACATAGCTAATTGATTCAAATAAAAGTCAAACACATTCAAACAAAGGTTTTTGATGCATATGAAAGTCAAATGCATTCCAAAAACCTAATTTAATCAAATGAAAGTCAAATGCATTCTACAAAGCTAATTGAATCAATTGAAAGTGAAAAACATTCAAACAAAGCTAATTGAATCAAATGAAAGTCTAATGTATTCTACAAAGATAATTGAATCAAATGAAAGTAAAACACATTCAAACAAAACTTTATGAATCTAATGAAATTCAAATGCATTCAACAAAGCTAATTTAATCAAATGAAAGTCAAACACAATCACACAACGCTATTTGAATCAAATGAAACTCTAATGCATTCAACAATGCTAATTGAATCAAATGAAAGTCAAACACATTCAAACAAAGCTTTTTGAATCAAATGAAAGTCAAATGCATTCAACAAAGCTAATTGAATCAAATGAAAGTCAAACACAATCAAACAAAGCTAATTGAATCAAATGAAAGTCTAATGCATTCTACAACGCCAATTGAATCAAATGAAAGTCAAATACATTCAAACAAAGATTTTTGAATCAAATGAAAGTCAAATGCATTCATCAAAGCTAATTGTATCAAATGAAAGTCAAAAGCATTCTACAAAGATAATTAAATCAAATGAAAGTAAAACACATTCAAACATAGCTAATTGATTCAAATAAAAGTCAAACACGTTCAAACAAAGGTTTTTAATCATATGAAAGTAAAATGCATTCCGAAAACCTAATTTAATCAAATGAAAGTCAAATGCATTCTACAAAGCTAATTGAATCAATTGAAAGTGAAAAGCATTCAAACAAAGCTAATTGAATCAAATGAAAGTCTATTGCATTCTACAAAGCTAATTGAATCAAATGAAAGTCAAGCACATTCAAACAAAACTTTATGAATCTAATGAAAGTCAAATGCATTCAACAAAGCTAATTTAATCAAATGAAAGTCAAACACAATCACACAACGCTATTTGAATCAAATGAAAGTCTAATGCATTCTACAAAGCTAATTGAATCAAAAGAAAGTCAAACACATTAAAACAAAGCTTTTTAAGTCAAACACATTCAAATGCATTCAACAAAGCTAATTGAATCAAATGAGAGTCAAATGCATTTTATATAGCTAATTAAATCAAATGAAAGTCAAACACATTAAAACAAAGGTAATTGAATCAAATGAAAGTCAAACACATTCAAACAATGGTTTTTGAATCAAATGAAAGTCTAATGCATTCTATAAAGCTAATTGTATCAAATGAAAATCAAACACATTCAAACAAAGCTATTTAAATCAAAAGAAAGTCAAATGCATTCTACAAAGCATATTGAATCAAATGAAAGTCAAGCACAATCAAACAAAGCTAATTGAATCAAATGAATGTCTAATGCAATCTACAACGCCAATTGAATCAAATGAAAGTCAAACACATTCAAACAAAGCTTTTTGAATCAAATCAAGGTAAAATGCATTCAATAAAGCTAATTGTATCAAATGAAATTCAAATGCATTCTACAAAGCAAATTAAATCAAATGAAAATAAAACACATTTAAACATAGCTAATTGATTCAAATAAAAGTCAAACATATTCAAACAAAGCTTTTTAAATCATATGAAAGTCAAATGCATTCCACAAAGCTAATTTAATCAAATGAAAGTCAAATGCATTTTACAAAGCTAATTGAATCAAATAAAAGTCAAACACATTCAAACAAAACTTTGTGAATCTAATGAAAGTCAAATGCATTCAACAAAGCTAATTTAATCAATTGAAAGTCAAACACAATCACACAACGCTATTTGAATCAAATGAAACTCTAATGCATTCTACAATGCTAATTGAATCAAATGAAAGTTGAAGGTTACTTTTTGTATTTTGTATCGTTTCTTTTGAACGTTTCTTTGGTGATAATAAAATCTCTTATTTACCAAAAAAAAAAAAAGAATCAAATGAAAGTCAAACACATTTAAACAAAGCTTTTTGAATCAAATGAAAGTCAAATGCATTCAACGAAGCTAATTGAATCAAATGAAAGTCAAACACAATCAAACAAAGCTAATTGAATCAAATGAAAGTCTAATGCATTCTACAACGCCAATTGAATCAAAGGAAAGTCAAACACATTCAAACAAAGATTTTTGAATCAAATGAAAGTCAAATGCATTCATCAAAGCTAATTGAATCAAATGAAAGTCAAAAGCATTCTACAAAGATAATTAAATCAAATGAAAGTAAAACACATTCAAACATAGCTAATTGATTCAAATAAAAGTCAAACACATTCAAACAAAGGTTTTTGATGCATATGAAAGTCAAATGCATTCAAAAACCTAATTTAATCAAATGAAAGTCAAATGCATTCTACAAAGCTAATTGAATCAATTGAAAGTGAAAAGCATTCAAACAAAGCTAATTGAATCAAATGAAAGTCTAATGCATTCTACAAAGCTAATTGAATCAAATGAAAGTAAAACACATTCAAACAAAACTTTATGAATCTAATGAAATTCAAATGCATTCAACAAAGCTAATTTAATCAAATGAAAGTCAAACACAATCACACAACGCTATTTGAATCAAATGAAACTCTAATGCATTCAACAATGCTAATTGAATCAAATGAAAGTTAAACACATTTAAACAAAGCTTTTTGAATCAAATGAAAGTCAAATGCATTCAACAAAGCTAATTGAATCAAATGAAAGTCAAACACAATCAAACAAAGCTAATTGAATCAAATGAAAGTCTAATGCATTCTACAACGCCAATTGAATCAAATGAAAGTCAAACACATTCAAACAAAGATTTTTGAATCAAATGAAAGTCAAATGCATTCATCAAAGCTAATTGAATCAAATGAAAGTCAAAAGCATTCTACAAAGATAATTAAATCAAATGAAAGTAAAACACATTCAAACATAGCTAATTGATTCAAATAAAAGTCAAACACATTCAAACAAAGGTTTTTGAATCATATGAAAGTCAAATGCATTCCAAAAACCTAATTTAATCAAATGAAAGTCAAATGCATTCTACAAAGCTAATTGAATCAATTGAAAGTGAAAAGCATTCAAACAAAGCTAATTGAATCAAATGAAAGTCTATTGCATTCTACAAAGCTAATTGAATCAAATGAAAGTCAAGCACATTCAAACAAAACTTTATGAATCTAATGAAAGTCAAATGCATTCAACAAAGCTAATTTAATCAAATGAAAGTCAAACACAATCACACAACGCTATTTGAATCAAATGAAA
This sequence comes from Chenopodium berlandieri, assembly GCA_034703905.1. Classification (NCBI taxonomy): domain Eukaryota; kingdom Viridiplantae; phylum Streptophyta; class Magnoliopsida; order Caryophyllales; family Amaranthaceae; genus Chenopodium; species Chenopodium berlandieri. The sequence goes on from JAWIZW010000041.1 coordinate 78,159, forward strand.
GTCTAATGCATTCTACAAAGCTAATTGAATCAAAAGAAAGTCAAACACATTAAAACAAAGCTTTTTAAGTCAAACACATTCAAATGCATTCAACAAAGCTAATTGAATCAAATGAGAGTCAAATGCATTTTATATAGCTAATTAAATCAAATGAAAGTCAAACACATTCAAACAAAGCTATTTAAATCAAATGAAAGTCAAATGCATTCTACAAAGCATATTGAATCAAATGAAAGTCAAGCACAATCAAACAAAGCTAATTGAATCAAATGAATGTCTAATGCAATCTACAACGCCAATTGAATCAAATGAAAGTCGAACACATTCAAACAAAGCTTTTTGAATCAAATCAAGGTAAAATGCATTCAATAAAGCTAATTGTATCAAATGAAATTCAAATGCATTCTACAAAGCAAATTAAATCAAATGAAAATAAAACACATTTAAACATAGCTAATTGATTCAAATAAAAGTCAAACATTTTCAAACAAAGCTTTTTAAATCATATGAAAGTCAAATGCATTCCACAAAGCTAATTTAATCAAATGAAAGTCAAATGCATTTTACAAAGCTAATTGAATCAAATGAAAGTCAAACACATTCAAACAAAACTTTATGAATCTAATGAAAGTCAAATGCATTCAACAAAGCTAATTTAATCAAATGAAAGTCAAACACAATCACACAACGCTAATTGAATCAAATGAAAGTCTAATGCATTCTACAATGCTAATTGAATCAAATGAAAGTCAAACACATTCAAACAAAGCTTTTTGAATCAAATGAAAGTCAAATGCATTCAACAAAGCTAATTGAATCAAATAAAAGTCAAACACAATCAAACAAAGCTAATTGAATCAAATGAAAGTCTAATGCATTCTACAACGCCAATTGAATCAAAGGAAAGTCAAACACATTCAAACAAAGATTTTTGAATCAAATGAAAGTCAAATGCTTTCATCAAAGCTAATTGAATCAAATGAAAGTCAAAAGCATTCTACAAAGATAATTAAATCAAATGAAAGTAAAACACATTCAAACATAGCTCATTGATTCAAATAAAAGTCAAACACATTCAAACAAAGGTTTTTGATGCATATGAAAGTCAAATGCATTCCAAAAACCTAATTTAATCAAATGAAAGTCAAATGCATTCTACAAAGCTAATTGAATCAATTGAAAGTGAAAAGCATTCAAACAAAGCTAATTGAATCAAATGAAAGTCTAATGCATTCTACAAAGCTAATTGAATCAAATGAAAGTCAAACACATTCAAACAAAACTTTATGAATCTAATGAAAGTCAAATGCATTCAACAAAGCTAATTTAATCAAATGAAAGTCAAACACAATCACACAACGCTATTTGAATCAAATGGAAGTCTAATGCATTCTACAAAGCTAATTGAATCAAAAGAAAGTCAAACACATTCAAACAAAGCTTTTTAAGTCAAACACATTCAAATGCATTCAACAAAGCTAATTGAATCAAATGAGAGTCAAATGCATTTTATAAAGCTAATTAAATCAAATGAAATTCAAACACATTAAAACAAAGATAATTGAATCAAATGAAAGTCAAACACATTCAAACAATGGTTTTTGAATCAAATGAAAGTCTAATGCATTCTATAAAGCTAATTGTATCAAATGAAAATCAAACACATTCAAACAAAGCTATTTAAATTAAATGAAAGTCAAATGCATTCTACAAAGCATATTGAATCAAATGAAAGTCAAGCACAATCAAACAAAGCTAATTGAATCAAATGAATGTCTAATGCATTCTACAACGCCAATTGAATCAAATGAAAGTCAAACACATTCAAACAAAGCTTTTTGAATCAAATCAAGGTAAAATGCATTCAATAAAGCTAATTGTATCAAATGAAATTCAAATGCATTCTACAAAGAAAATTAAATCAAATGAAAGTAAAACACATTCAAACATAGCTAATTGATTCAAATAAAAGTCAAACATATTCAAACAAAGCTTTTTAAATCATATGAAAGTCAAATGCATTCCACAAAGCTAATTTAATCAAATGAAAGTCAAATGCATTTTACAAAGCTAATTGAATCAAATGAAAGTCAGACACATTCAAACAAAACTTTATGAATCTAATGAAAGTCAAATGTATTCAACAAAGCTAATTTAATCAAATGAAAGTCAAACACAATCACACAACGCTATTTGAATCAAATGAAACTCTAATGCATTCTACAATGCTAATTGAATCAAATGAAAGTCAAACACATTCAAACAAAGCTTTTTGAATCAAATGAAAGTCAAATGCATTCAACGAAGCTAATTGAATCAAATGAAAGTCAAACACAATCAAACAAAGCTAATTGAATCAAATGAAAGTCTAATGCATTCTACAACGCTAATTGAATCAAAGGAAAGTCAAACACATTCAAACAAAGATTTTGAATCAAATGAAAGTCAAATGCATTCATCAAAGCTAATTGAATCAAATGAAAGTCAAAAGCATTCTACAAAGATAATTAAATCAAATGAAAGTAAAACACATTCAAACATAGCTAAGTGATTCAAATAAAAGTCAAACACATTCAAACAAAGGTTTTTGATGCATATGAAAGTCAAATGCATTCCAAAAACCTAATTTAATCAAATGAAAGTCAAATGCATTCTACAAAGCTAATTGAATCAATTGAAAGTGAAAAGCATTCAATCAAAGCTAATTGAATCAAATGAAAGTCTAATGCAATCTACAAAGTTAATTGAATCAAATGAAAGTAAAACACATTCAAACAAAACTTTATGAATCTAATGAAATTCAAATGCATTCAACAAAGCTAATTTAATCAAATGAAAGTCAAACACAATCACACAACGCTATTTGAATCAAATGAAACTCTAATGCATTCTACAATGCTAATTGAATCAAATGAAAGTCAAACACAATCAAACAAAGCTAATTGAATCAAATGAAAGTCTAATGCATTCTACAACGCCAATTGAATCAAATGAAAGTCAAACACATTCAAACAAAGATTTTTGAATCAAATGAAAGTCAAATGCATTCATCAAAGCTAATTGAATCAAATGAAAGTCAAAAGCATTCTACAAAGATAATTAAATCAAATGAAAGTAAAACACATTCAAACATAGCTAATTGATTCAAATAAAAGTCAAACACATTCAAACAAAGGTTTTTGATGCATATGAAAGTCAAATGCATTCCAAAAACCTGATTTAATCAAATGAAAGTCAAATACATTCTACAAAGCTAATTGAATCAATTGAAAGTGAAAAGCATTCAAACAAAGCTAATTGAATCAAATGAAAGTCTAATGCATTCTACAAAGATAATTAAATCAAATGAAAGTAAAACACATTCAAACATAGCTAATTGATTCAAATAAAAGTCAAACACATTCAAACAAAGGTTTTTGAATCATATGAAAGTCAAATGCATTCCAAAAACCTAATTTAATCAAATGAAAGTCAAATGCATTCTACAAAGCTAATTGAATCAATTGAAAGTGAAAAGCATTCAAACAAAGCTAATTGAATCAAATGAAAGTCTATTGCATTCTACAAAGCTAATTGAATCAAATGAAAGTCAAGCACATTCAAACAAAACTTTATGAATCTAATGAAAGTCAAATGCATTCAACAAAGCTAATTTAATCAAATGAAAGTCAAACACAATCACACAACGCTATTTGAATCAAATGAAAGTCTAATGCATTCTACAAAGCTAATTGAATCAAAAGAAAGTCAAACACATTAAAACAAAGCTTTTTAAGTCAAACACATTCAAATGCATTCAACAAAGCTAATTGAATCAAATGAGAGTCAAATGCATTTTATATAGCTAATTAAATCAAATGAAAGTCAAACACATTCAAACAAAGCTATTTAAATCAAATGAAAGTCAAATGCATTCTACAAAGCATATTGAATCAAATGAAAGTCAAGCACAATCAAACAAAGCTAATTGAATCAAATGAATGTCTAATGCAATCTACAACGCCAATTGAATCAAATGAAAGTCGAACACATTCAAACAAAGCTTTTTGAATCAAATCAAGGTAAAATGCATTCAATAAAGCTAATTGTATCAAATGAAATTCAAATGCATTCTACAAAGCAAATTAAATCAAATGAAAATAAAACACATTTAAACATAGCTAATTGATTCAAATAAAAGTCAAACATATTCAAACAAAGCTTTTTAAATCATATGAAAGTCAAATGCATTCCACAAAGCTAATTTAATCAAATGAAAGTCAAATGCATTTTACAAAGCTAATTGAATCAAATGAAAGTCAAACACATTCAAACAAAACTTTATGAATCTAATGAAAGTCAAATGCATTCAACAAAGCTAATTTAATCAAATGAAAGTCAAACACAATCACACAACGCTATTGAATCAAATGAAAGTCTAATGCATTCTACAATGCTAATTGAATCAAATGAAAGTCAAACACATTCAAACAAAGCTTTTTGAATCAAATGAAAGTCAAATGCATTCAACAAAGCTAATTGAATCAAATAAAAGTCAAACACAATCAAACAAAGCTAATTGAATCAAATGAAAGTCTAATGCATTCTACAACGCCAATTGAATCAAAGGAAAGTCAAACACATTCAAACAAAGATTTTTGAATCAAATGAAAGTCAAATGCATTCATCAAAGCTAATTGAATCAAATGAAAGTCAAAAGCATTCTACAAAGATAATTAAATCAAATGAAAGTAAAACACATTCAAACATAGCTAATTGATTCAAATAAAAGTCAAACACATTCAAACAAAGGTTTTGATGCATATGAAAGTCAAATGCATTCCAAAAACCTAATTTAATCAAATGAAAGTCAAATGCATTCTACAAAGCTAATTGAATCAATTGAAAGTGAAAAGCATTCAAACAAAGCTAATTGAATCAAATGAAAGTCTAATACATTCTACAAAGCTAATTGAATCAAATGAAAGTCAAACACATTCAAACAAAACTTTATGAATCTAATGAAAGTCAAATGCATACAACAAAGCTAATTTAATCAAATGAAAGTCAAACACAATCACACAACGCTATTTGAATCAAATGAAAGTCTAATGCATTCTACAAAGCTAATTGAATCAAAAGAAAGTCAAACACATTCAAACAAAGCTTTTTAAGTCAAACACATTCAAATGCATTCAAAAAAGCTAATTGAATCAAATGAGAGTCAAATGCATTTTATAAAGCTAATTAAATCAAATGAAATTCAAACACATTAAAACAAAGATAATTGAATCAAATTAAAGTCAAACACATTCAAACAATGGTTTTTGAATCAAATGAAAGTCTAATGCATTCTATAAAGCTAATTGTATCAAATGAAAATCAAACACATTCAAACAAAGCTATTTAAATTAAATGAAAGTCAAATGCATTCTACAAAGCATATTGAATCAAATGAAAGTCAAGCACAATCAAACAAAGCTAATTGAATCAAATGAATGTCTAATGCATTCTACAACGCCAATTGAATCAAATGAAAGTCAAACACATTCAAACAAAGCTTTTTGAATCAAATCAAGGTAAAATGCATTCAATAAAGCTAATTGTATCAAATGAAATTCAAATGCATTCTACAAAGAAAATTAAATCAAATGAAAGTAAAACACATTCAAACATAGCTAATTGATTCAAATAAAAGTCAAACATATTCAAACAAAGCTTTTTAAATCATATGAAAGTCAAATGCATTCCACAAAGCTAATTTAATCAAATGAAAGTCAAATGCATTTTACAAAGCTAATTGAATCAAATGAAAGTCAGACACATTCAAACAAAACTTTATGAATCTAATGAAAGTCAAATGTATTCAACAAAGCTAATTTAATCAAATGAAAGTCAAACACAATCACACAACGCTATTTGAATCAAATGAAACTCTAATGCATTCTACAATGCTAATTGAATCAAATGAAAGTCAAACACATTCAAACAAAGCTTTTGAATCAAATGAAAGTCAAATGCATTCAACGAAGCTAATTGAATCAAATGAAAGTCAAACACAATCAAACAAAGCTAATTGAATCAAATGAAAGTCTAATGCATTCTACAACGCTAATTGAATCAAAGGAAAGTCAAACACATTCAAACAAAGATTTTTGAATCAAATGAAAGTCAAATGCATTCATCAAAGCTAATTGAATCAAATGAAAGTCAAAAGCATTCTACAAAGATAATTAAATCAAATGAAAGTAAAACACATTCAAACATAGCTAATTGATTCAAATAAAAGTCAAACACATTCAAACAAAGGTTTTTGATGCATATGAAAGTCAAATGCATTCCAAAAACCTAATTTAATCAAATGAAAGTCAAATGCATTCTACAAAGCTAATTGAATCAATTGAAAGTGAAAAGCATTCAATCAAAGCTAATTGAATCAAATGAAAGTCTAATGCAATCTACAAAGTTAATTGAATCAAATGAAAGTAAAACACATTCAAACAAAACTTTATGAATCTAATGAAATTCAAATGCATTCAACAAAGCTAATTTAATCAAATGAAAGTCAAACACAATCACACAACGCTATTTGAATCAAATGAAACTCTAATGCATTCTACAATGCTAATTGAATCAAATGAAAGTCAAACACAATCAAACAAAGCTAATTGAATCAAATGAAAGTCTAATGCATTCTACAACGCCAATTGAATCAAATGAAAGTCAAACACATTCAAACAAAGATTTTTGAATCAAATGAAAGTCAAATGCATTCATCAAAGCTAATTGAATCAAATGAAAGTCAAAAGCATTCTACAAAGATAATTAAATCAAATGAAAGTAAAACACATTCAAACATAGCTAATTGATTCAAATAAAAGTCAAACACATTCAAACAAAGGTTTTTGATGCATATGAAAGTCAAATGCATTCCAAAAACCTGATTTAATCAAATGAAAGTCAAATACATTCTACAAAGCTAATTGAATCAATTGAAAGTGAAAAGCATTCAAACAAAGCTAATTGAATCAAATGAAAGTCTAATGCATTCTACAAAGCTAATTGAATCAAATGAAAGTAAAACACATTCAAACAAAACTTTATGAATCTAATGAAAGTCAAATGCATTCAACAAAGCTAATTTAATCAAATGAAAGTCAAACACAATCACACAACGCTATTTGAATCAAATGAAAGTCTAATGCATTCTACAACGCCAATTGAATCAAAGGAAAGTCAAACACATTCAAACAAAGCTTTTTGAATCAAATGAAAGTCAAATGCATTCAACAAAGCTAATTGAATCAAATGAAAGTCAAACACAATCAAACAAAGCTAACTGAATCAAATGAAAGTCTAATGCATTCTACAACGCCAATTGAATCAAAGGAAAGTCAAACACATTCAAACAAAGATTTTTGAATCAAATGAAAGTCAAATGCATTCATCAAAGCTAATTGAATCAAATGAAAGTCAAAAGCATTCTACAAAGATAATTAAATCAAATGAAAGTAAAACACATTCAAACATAGCTAATTGATTCAAATAAAAGTCAAACACATTCAAACAAAGGTTTTTGATGCATATGAAAGTCAAATGCATTCCAAAAACCTAATTTAATCAAATGAAAGTCAAATGCATTCTACAAAGCTAATTGAATCAATTGAAAGTGAAAAGCATTCAAACAAAGCTAATTGAATCAAACGAAAGTCTAATGCATTAGACAAAGCTAATTGAATCAAATGAAAGTAAAACACATTCAAACAAAACTTTATGAATCTAATGAAATTCAAATGCATTCAACAAAGCTAATTTAATCAAATGAAAGTCAAACACAATCACACAACGCTATTTGAATCAAATGAAATTCTAATGCATTCTACAATGCTAATTGAATCAAATGAAAGTCAAACACATTCAAACAAAGCTTTTTGAATCAAATGAAAGTCAAATGCATTCAACAAAGCTAATTGAATCAAATGAAAGTCAAACACAATCAAACAAAGCTAATTGAATCAAATGAAAGTCTAATGCATTCTACAACGCCAATTGAATCAAATGAAAGTCAAACACATTCAAACAAAGATTTTTGAATCAAATGAAAGTCAAATGCATTCATCAAAGCTAATTGAATCAAATGAAAGTCAAAAGCATTCTACAAAGATAATTAAATCAAATGAAAGTAAAACACATTCAAACATAGCTAATTGATTCAAATAAAAGTCAAACACATTCAAACAAAGGTTTTTGAATCATATGAAAGTCAAATGCATTCCGAAAACCTAATTTAATCAAATGAAAGTCAAATGCATTCTACAAAGCTAATTGAATCAATTGAAAGTGAAAAGCATTCAAACAAAGCTAATTGAATCAAATGAAAGTCAAACACATTCAAACAAAACTTTATGAATCTAATGAAATTCAAATGCATTCAACAAAGCTAATTTAATCAAATGAAAGTCAAACACAATCACACAACGCTATTTGAATCAAACGAAAGTCTAATGCATTCTACAAAGCTAATTGAATCAAAAGAAAGTCAAACACATTCAAACAAAGCTTTTTAAGTCAAACACATTCAAATGCATTCAACAAAGCTAATTGAATCAAATGAGAGTCAAATGCATTTTATAAAGCTAATTAAATCAAATGAAAGTCAAACACATGAAAACAAAGCTAATTGATTCAAATGAAAGTCAAACACATTCAAACAAAGCTTTTTGAATCAAATTAAAGTCAAATGCATTCAAAGAAGCTATTTGAATCAAATGAAAGTCAAATGCATTCTACAAATCATATTGAATCAAATGAAAGCCAAATGCATTCTACAAAGCTAATTAAATCAAATGAAAGTCAAACACATTCAAACAAAGCTAATTGATCCAAATAAAAGCCAAACTCATTCAAACAAAGTTTTTGATTCAAAATGAAAGTCAATTGCATTCTACAAAGCTAATAAAGTCAAATGAAAGTCAAATGCATTCTAAAAAGCTAATTTAATCAAATGAAAGTCAAACACATTCAAACAAAGCTTTTTGAATCATATTAAAAGTCAAATGCATTCAAAGAAGCTATTTGAATCAAATGAAAGTCAAATGCATTTTTCAAATCATATTGAATCAAATGAAAGTCAAATGCATTCTACAAAGCTAATTGAATCAAATGAAAGTCAAACACAATAAAACAAAGCTAATTGAATCAAATGAAAGTCAACCACATTCAAACAAAGCTTTTTTAATCAAAAGAAAGTCAAATGCTTTCAACAAAGCTCATTGAATCAAATGAAAGTCAAATGCATTCTATAAAGCTAGTTTAATCAAATGAAAGTCAAACACATTCAAACAAAGCTAATTGATTCAAATGAAAGTCAAACTCATTCAAACAAAGTTTTTGAATCAAAATTAAAGTCATATGCATACAACAAAGCTAATAAAGTCAAATGAAAGTCAAATGCATTTTAAAAGCTAATTGAATCAAATGAAAGTCAAACACATTCAAACAAAGCTAATTGATTCAAATGAAAGTCAAACTCATTCAAACAAAGTTTTTGAATCAAAATGAAAGTCAAATGCATACAACAAAGCTAATAAAATCAAATGAAAGTCAAATGCATTTTAAAAGCTAATTGAATCAAATGAAAGTAAAACACATTAAAACAAAGCATTTTGAATCAAATGAAAGTGAAATGCATTCAACAAAGCTAATTGAATCAAATGAAAGTCAAACACATTCAAACAAAGATTTTTGAATCAAATGAAAGTCAAATGCATTCATCAAAGCTAATTGAATCAAATGAAAGTCAAAAGCATTCTACAAAGATAATTAAATCAAATGAAAGTAAAACACATTCAAACATAGCTAATTGATTCAAATAAAAGTCAAACACATTCAAACAAAGGTTTTTGAATCATATGAAGGTCATTTTTCCGAAAACCTAATTTAATCAAATGAAAGTCAAATGCATTCTACAAAGCTAATTGAATCAATTGAAAGTGAAAAGCATTCAAATAAAGCAAATTGAATCAAATGAAAGTCTAATGCATTCTACAAATCTAATTGAATCAAATGAAAGTCAAACACATTCAAACAAAACTTTATGAATCTAATGAAAGTCAAATGCATTCAACAAAGCTAATTTAATCAAATGAAAGTCAAACACAATCACACAACGCTATTTGAATCAAATGAAAGTCTAATGCATTCTACAAAGCTAATTGAATCAAAAGAAAGTCAAACACATTCAAACAAAGCTTTTTAAGTCAAACACATTCAAATGCATTCAACAAAGCTAATTGAATCAAATGGGAGTCAAATGAAAGTCAAACACATTAAAACAAAGCTAATTGATTCAAATGAAAGTCAAACACATTCAAACAAAGCTTTTTGATTCAATTTAAAGTCAAATGCATTCAAAGAAGCTATTTGAATCAAATGAAAGTCAAATGCATTCTACAAATCATATTGAATCAAATGAAAGCCAAATGCATTCTACAAAGCTAATTAAATCAAATGAAAGTCAAACACATTCAAACAAAGCTAATTGATCCAAATAAAAGCCAAACTCATTCAAACAAAGTTTTTGATTCAAAATTAAAGTCATATGCATTCTACAAAGCTAATAAAGTCAAATGAAAGTCAAATGCATTCTAAAAAGCTAATTAAATCAAATGAAAGTCAAACACATTCAAACAAAGCTTTTTGAATCATATTAAAAGTCAAATGCATTCAAAGAAGCTATTTTAATCAAATGAAAGTCAGATGCATTTTTCAAATCATATTGAATCAAATGAAAGTCAAATGCATTCTACAAAGCTAATTAAATCAAATGAAAGTCAAACACAATAAAACAAAGCTAATTGAATCAAATGAAAGTCAACCACATTCAAACAAAGCTTTTTTAAACAAAAGAAAGTCAAATGCTTTCAACAAAGCTAATTGAATCAAATGAAAGTCAAATGCATTCTATAAAGCTAATTAAATCAAATGAAAGTCAAACACATTCAAACAAAGCTAATTGATTCAAATGAAAGTCAAACTCCTTCAAACAAAGTTTTTGAATCAAAATTAAAGTCATATGCATACAACAAAGCTAATAAAGTCAAATGAAAGTCAAATGCATTTTAAAAGCTAATTGAATCAAATGAAAGTCAAACACATTCAAACAAAGCATTTTGAATCAAATGAAAGTTAAATGCTTTCAACAAAGCTAATTGAATCAAATGAAAGTCAAACTCATTCAAACAAAGCTTTTTGAATCGTATGAAAGTCAAATGCATTTAACAAAGCTAAGTGAATCAAATGAAAGTCAAATGCATTCTACAAAGCTAATTGAATCTAATGAAAGTCAAACACATTCAAACAAAGGTAATTGAATCAAATGAAAGTCAAACACATTCAAACAATGGTTTTTGAATCAAATGAAAGTCTAATGCATTCTATAAAGCTAATTGTATCAAATGAAAATCAAACACATTCAAACAAAGCTATTTAAATCAAATAAAAGTCAAATGCATTCTACAAAGCATATTGAATCAAATGAAAGTCAAGCACAATCAAACAAAGCTAATTGAATCAAATGAATGTCTAATGCATTCTACTACAACGCCAATTGAATCAAATGAAAGTCAAACACATTCAAACAAAGCTTTTTGAATCAAATCAAAGTAAAATGCATTCAATAAAGCTAATTGTATCAAATGAAATTCAAATGCATTCTACAAAGCAAATTAAATCAAATGAAAGTAAAACACATTCAAACATAGCTAATTGATTCAAATAAAAGTCAAACATATTCAAACAAAGCTTTTTAAATCATATGAAAGTCAAATGCATTCCACAAAGCTAATTTAATCAAATGAAAGTCAAATGCATTTTACAAAGCTAATTGAATCAAATGAAAGTCAAACACATTCAAACAAAACTTTATGAATCTAATGAAAGTCAAATGCATTCAACAAAGCTAATTTAATCAAATGAAAGTCAAACACAATCACACAACGCTATTTGAATCAAATGAAACTCTAATGCATTCTACAATGCTAATTGAATCAAATGAAAGTCAAACACAATCAAACAAAGCTAATTGAATCAAATGAAAGTCTAATGCATTCTACAACGCCAATTGAATCAAATGAAAGTCAAACACATTCAAACAAAGATTTTTGAATCAAATGAAAGTCAAATGCATTCATCAAAGCTAATTGAATCAAATGAAAGTCAAAAGCATTCTACAAAGATAATTAAATCAAATGAAAGTAAAACACATTCAAACATAGCTAATTGATTCAAATAAAAGTCAAACACATTCAAACAAAGGTTTTTGATGCATATGAAAGTCAAATGCATTCCAAAAACCTAATTTAATCAAATGAAAGTCAAATGCATTCTACAAAGCTAATTGAATCAATTGAAAGTGAAAAGCATTCAAACAAAGCTAATTGAATCAAATGAAAGTCTAATGCATTCTACAAAGCTAATTGAATCAAATGAAAGTAAAACACATTCAAACAAAACTTTATGAATCTAATGAAATTCAAATGCATTCAACAAAGCTAATTTAATCAAATGAAAGTCAAACACAATCATACAACGCTATTTGAATCAAATGAAACTCTAATGCATTCAACAATGCTAATTGAATCAAATGAAAGTCAAACACATTCAAACAAAGCTTTTTGAATCAAATGAAAGTCAAATGCATTCAACAAAGCTAATTGAATCAAATGAAAGTCAAACACAATCAAACAAAGCTAATTGAATCAAATGAAAGTCTAATGCATTCTACAACGCCAATTGAATCAAATGAAAGTCAAACACATTCAAACAAAGATTTTTGAATCAAATGAAAGTCAAATGCATTCATCAAAGCTAATTGAATCAAATGAAAGTCAAAAGCATTCTACAAAGATAATTAAATCAAATGAAAGTAAAACACATTCAAACATAGCTAATTGATTCAAATAAAAGTCAAACACATTCAAACAAAGGTTTTTGAATCATATGAAAGTCAAATGCATTCCGAAAACCTAATTTAATCAAATGAAAGTCAAATGCATTCTACAAAGCTAATTGAATCAATTGAAAGTGAAAAGCATTCAAACAAAGCTAATTGAATCAAATGAAAGTCTAATGCATTCTACAACGCCAATTGAATCAAAGGAAAGTCAAACACATTCAAACAAAGATTTTTGAATCAAATGAAAGTCAAATGCATTCATCAAAGCTAATTGAATCAAATGAAAGTCAAAAGCATTCTACAAAGATAATTAAATCAAATGAAAGTAAAACACATTCAAACATAGCTAATTGATTCAAATAAAAGTCAAACACATTCAAACAAAGGTTTTTGAATCATATGAAAGTCAAATGCATTCCGAAAACCTCATTTAATCAAATGAAAGTCAAATGCATTCTACAAAGATAATTGAATCAATTGAAAGTGAAAAGCATTCAAACAAAGCTAATTGAATCAAATGAAAGTCTAATGCATTCTACAAAGCTAATTGAATCAAATGAAAGTCAAACACATTCAAACAAAACTTTATGAATCTAATGAAAGTCAAATGCATTCAACAAAGCTAATTTAATCAAATGAAAGTCAAACACAATCACACAACGCTATTTGAATCAAATGAAAGTCTAATGCATTCTACAAAGCTAATTGAATCAAAAGAAAGTCAAACACATTCAAACAAAGCTTTTTAAGTCAAACACATTCAAATGCATTCAACAAAGCTAATTGAATCAAATGAGAGTCAAATGCATTTTATAAAGCTAATTAAATCAAATGAAAGTCAAACACATTAAAACAAAGGTAATTGAATCAAATGAAAGTCAAACACATTCAAACAATGGTTTTTGAATCAAATGAAAGTCTAATGCATTCTATAAAGCTAATTGTATCAAATGAAAATCAAACACATTCAAACAAAGCTATTTAAATCAAATGAAAGTCAAATGCATTCTACAAAGCATATTGAATCAAATGAAAGTCAAGCACAATCAAACAAAGCTAATTGAATCAAATGAATGTCTAATGCATTCTACAACGCCAATTGAATCAAATGAAAGTCAAACACATTCAAACAAAGCTTTTTGAATCAAATCAAGTTAAAATGCATTCAATAAAGCTAATTGTATCAAATGAAATTCAAATGCATTCTACAAAGCAAATTAAATCAAATGAAAATAAAACACATTTAAACATAGCTAATTGATTCAAATAAAAGTCAAACATATTCAAACAAAGCTTTTTAAATCATATAAAAGTCAAATGCATTCCACAAAGCTAATTTAATCAAATGAAAGTCAAATGCATTTTACAAAGCTAATTGAATCAAATGAAAGTCAAACACATTCAAACAAAACTTTATGAATCTAATGAAAGTCAAATGCATTCAACAAAGCTAATTTAATCAAATGAAAGTCAAACACAATCACACAACGCTATTTGAATCAAATGAAACTCTAATGCATTCTACAATGCTAATTGAATCAAATGAAAGTCAAACACATTCAAACAAAGCTTTTTGAATCAAATGAAAGTCAAATGCATTCAACGAAGCTAATTGAATCAAATGAAAGTCAAACACAATCAAACAAAGCTAATTGAATCAAATGAAAGTCTAATGCATTCTACAACGCCAATTGAATCAAAGGAAAGTCAAACACATTCAAACAAAGATTTTTGAATCAAATGAAAGTCAAATGCATTCATCAAAGCTAATTGAATCAAATGAAAGTCAAAAGCATTCTACAAAGATAATTAAATCAAATGAAAGTAAAACACATTCAAACATAGCTAATTGATTCAAATAAAAGTCAAACACATTCAAACAAAGGTTTTTGAATCATATGAAAGTCAAATGCATTCCAAAAACCTAATTTAATCAAATGAAAGTCAAATGCATTCTACAAAGCTAATTGAATCAATTGAAAGTGAAAAGCATTCAAACAAAGCTAATTGAATCAAATGAAAGTCTATTGCATTCTACAAAGCTAATTGAATCAAATGAAAGTCAAACACATTCAAACAAAACTTTATGAATCTAATGAAAGTCAAATGCATTCAACAAAGCTAATTTAATCAAATGAAAGTCAAACACAATCACACAACGCTATTTGAATCAAATGAAAGTCTAATGCATTCTACAAAGCTAATTGAATCAAAAGAAAGTCAAACACATTAAAACAAAGCTTTTTAAGTCAAACACATTCAAATGCATTCAACAAAGCTAATTGAATCAAATGAGAGTCAAATGCATTTTATATAGCTAATTAAATCAAATGAAAGTCAAACACATTAAAACAAAGGTAATTGAATCAAATGAAAATCAAACACATTCAAACAATGGTTTTGAATCAAATGAAAGTCTAATGCATTCTATAAAGCTAATTGTATCAAATGAAAATCAAACACATTCAAACAAAGCTATTTAAATCAAATGAAAGTCAAATGCATTCTACAAAGCATATTGAATCAAATGAAAGTCAAGCACAATCAAACAAAGCTAATTGAATCAAATGAAAGTCTAATGCATTCTACAACGCCAATTGAATCAAATGAAAGTCAAACACATTCAAACAAAGATTTTTGAATCAAATGAAAGTCAAATGCATTCATCAAAGCTAATTGAATCAAATGAAAGTCAAAAGCATTTTACAAAGATAATTAAATCAAATGAAAGTAAAACACATTCAAACATAGCTAATTGATTCAAATAAAAGTCAAACACATTCAAACAAAGGTTTTTGAATCATATGAAAGTCAAATGCATTCCGAAAACCTAATTTAATCAAATGAAAGTCAAATGCATTCTACAAAGCTAATTGAATCAATTGAAAGTGAAAAGCATTCAAACAAAGCTAATTGAATCAAATGAAAGTCTAATGCATTCTACAAAGCTAATTGAATCAAATGAAAGTCAAACACATTCAAACAAAACTTTATGAATCTAATGAAAGTCAAATGCATTCAACAAAGCTAATTTAATCAAATGAAAGTCAAACACAATCACACAACGCTATTTGAATCAAATGAAAGTCTAATGCATTCTACAAAGCTAATTGAATCAAAAGAAAGTCAAACACATTCAAACAAAGCTTTTTAAGTCAAACACATTCAAATGCATTCAACAAAGCTAATTGAATCAAATGAGAGTCAAATGCATTTTATAAAGCTAATTAAATCAAATGAAAGTCAAACACATTAAAACAAAGGTAATTGAATCAAATGAAAGTCAAACACATTCAAACAATGGTTTTTGAATCAAATGAAAGTCTAATGCATTCTATAAAGCTAATTGTATCAAATGAAAATCAAACACATTCAAACAAAGCTATTTAAATCAAATGAAAGTCAAATGCATTCTACAAAGCATATTGAATCAAATGAAAGTCAAGCACAATCAAACAAAGCTAATTGAATCAAATGAATGTCTAATGCATTCTACAACGCCAATTGAATCAAATGAAAGTCAAACACATTCAAACAAAGCTTTAATGCATTCAATAAAGCTAATTGTATCAAATGAAATTCAAATGCATTCTACAAAGCAAATTAAATCAAATGAAAATAAAACACATTTAAACATAGCTAATTGATTCAAATAAAAGTCAAACATATTCAAACAAAGCTTTTTAAATCATATAAAAGTCAAATGCATTCCACAAAGCTAATTTAATCAAATGAAAGTCAAATGCATTTTACAAAGCTAATTGAATCAAATGAAAGTCAAACACATTCAAACAAAACTTTATGAATCTAATGAAAGTCAAATGCATTCAACAAAGCTAATTTAATCAAATGAAAGTCAAACACAATCACACAACGCTATTTGAATCAAATGAAACTCTAATGCATTCTACAATGCTAATTGAATCAAATGAAAGTCAAACACATTCAAACAAAGCTTTTTGAATAAAATGAAAGTCAAATGCATTCAACGAAGCTAATTGAATCAAATGAAAGTCTAATGCATTCTACAACGCCAATTGAATCAAAGGAAAGTCAAACACATTCAAACAAAGATTTTTGAATCAAATGAAAGTCAAATGCATTCATCAAAGCTAATTGAATCAAATGAAAGTCAAAAGCATTCTACAAAGATAATTAAATCAAATGAAAGTAAAACACATTCAAACATAGCTAATTGATTCAAATAAAAGTCAAACACATTCAAACAAAGGTTTTTGATGCATATGAAAGTCAAATGCATTCCAAAAACCTAATTTAATCAAATGAAAGTCAAATGCATTCTACAAAGCTAATTGAATCAATTGAAAGTGAAAAGCATTCAAACAAAGCTAATTGAATCAAATGAAAGTCTAATGCATTCTACAAAGCTAATTGAATCAAATGAAAGTAAAACACATTCAAACAAAACTTTATGAATCTAATGAAATTCAAATGCATTCAACAAAGCTAATTTAATCAAATGAAAGTCAAACACAATCACACAACGCTATTTGAATCAAATGAAACTCTAATGCATTCAACAATGCTAATTGAATCAAATGAAAGTCAAACACATTCAAACAAAGCTTTTTGAATCAAATGAAAGTCAAATGCATTCAACAAAGCTAATTGAATCAAATGAAAGTCAAACACAATCAAACAAAGCTAATTGAATCAAATGAAAGTCTAATGCATTCTACAACGCCAATTGAATCAAATGAAAGTCAAATACATTCAAACAAAGATTTTTGAATCAAATGAAAGTCAAATGCATTCATCAAAGCTAATTGTATCAAATGAAAGTCAAAAGCATTCTACAAAGATAATTAAATCAAATGAAAGTAAAACACATTCAAACATAGCTAATTGATTCAAATAAAAGTCAAACACATTCAAACAAAGGTTTTTAATCATATGAAAGTAAAATGCATTCCGAAAACCTAATTTAATCAAATGAAAGTCAAATGCATTCTACAAAGCTAATTGAATCAATTGAAAGTGAAAAGCATTCAAACAAAGCTAATTGAATCAAATGAAAGTCTATTGCATTCTACAAAGCTAATTGAATCAAATGAAAGTCAAGCACATTCAAACAAAACTTTATGAATCTAATGAAAGTCAAATGCATTCAACAAAGCTAATTTAATCAAATGAAAGTCAAACACAATCACACAACGCTATTTGAATCAAATGAAAGTCTAATGCATTCTACAAAGCTAATTGAATCAAAAGAAAGTCAAACACATTAAAACAAAGCTTTTTAAGTCAAACACATTCAAATGCATTCAACAAAGCTAATTGAATCAAATGAGAGTCAAATGCATTTTATATAGCTAATTAAATCAAATGAAAGTCAAACACATTAAAACAAAGGTAATTGAATCAAATGAAAGTCAAACACATTCAAACAATGGTTTTTGAATCAAATGAAAGTCTAATGCATTCTATAAAGCTAATTGTATCAAATGAAAATCAAACACATTCAAACAAAGCTATTTAAATCAAAAGAAAGTCAAATGCATTCTACAAAGCATATTGAATCAAATGAAAGTCAAGCACAATCAAACAAAGCTAATTGAATCAAATGAATGTCTAATGCAATCTACAACGCCAATTGAATCAAATGAAAGTCAAACACATTCAAACAAAGCTTTTTGAATCAAATCAAGGTAAAATGCATTCAATAAAGCTAATTGTATCAAATGAAATTCAAATGCATTCTACAAAGCAAATTAAATCAAATGAAAATAAAACACATTTAAACATAGCTAATTGATTCAAATAAAAGTCAAACATATTCAAACAAAGCTTTTTAAATCATATGAAAGTCAAATGCATTCCACAAAGCTAATTTAATCAAATGAAAGTCAAATGCATTTTACAAAGCTAATTGAATCAAATAAAAGTCAAACACATTCAAACAAAACTTTGTGAATCTAATGAAAGTCAAATGCATTCAACAAAGCTAATTTAATCAATTGAAAGTCAAACACAATCACACAACGCTATTTGAATCAAATGAAACTCTAATGCATTCTACAATGCTAATTGAATCAAATGAAAGTCAAACACATTTAAACAAAGCTTTTTGAATCAAATGAAAGTCAAATGCATTCAACGAAGCTAATTGAATCAAATGAAAGTCAAACACAATCAAACAAAGCTAATTGAATCAAATGAAAGTCTAATGCATTCTACAACGCCAATTGAATCAAAGGAAAGTCAAACACATTCAAACAAAGATTTTGAATCAAATGAAAGTCAAATGCATTCATCAAAGCTAATTGAATCAAATGAAAGTCAAAAGCATTCTACAAAGATAATTAAATCAAATGAAAGTAAAACACATTCAAACATAGCTAATTGATTCAAATAAAAGTCAAACACATTCAAACAAAGGTTTTTGATGCATATGAAAGTCAAATGCATTCCAAAAACCTAATTTAATCAAATGAAAGTCAAATGCATTCTACAAAGCTAATTGAATCAATTGAAAGTGAAAAGCATTCAAACAAAGCTAATTGAATCAAATGAAAGTCTAATGCATTCTACAAAGCTAATTGAATCAAATGAAAGTAAAACACATTCAAACAAAACTTTATGAATCTAATGAAATTCAAATGCATTCAACAAAGCTAATTTAATCAAATGAAAGTCAAACACAATCACACAACGCTATTTGAATCAAATGAAACTCTAATGCATTCAACAATGCTAATTGAATCAAATGAAAGTTAAACACATTAAACAAAGCTTTTTGAATCAAATGAAAGTCAAATGCATTCAACAAAGCTAATTGAATCAAATGAAAGTCAAACACAATCAAACAAAGCTAATTGAATCAAATGAAAGTCTAATGCATTCTACAACGCCAATTGAATCAAATGAAAGTCAAACACATTCAAACAAAGATTTTTGAATCAAATGAAAGTCAAATGCATTCATCAAAGCTAATTGAATCAAATGAAAGTCAAAGCATTCTACAAAGATAATTAAATCAAATGAAAGTAAAACACATTCAAACATAGCTAATTGATTCAAATAAAAGTCAAACACATTCAAACAAAGGTTTTTGAATCATATGAAAGTCAAATGCATTCCAAAAACCTAATTTAATCAAATGAAAGTCAAATGCATTCTACAAAGCTAATTGAATCAATTGAAAGTGAAAAGCATTCAAACAAAGCTAATTGAATCAAATGAAAGTCTATTGCATTCTACAAAGCTAATTGAATCAAATGAAAGTCAAGCACATTCAAACAAAACTTTATGAATCTAATGAAAGTCAAATGCATTCAACAAAGCTAATTTAATCAAATGAAAGTCAAACACAATCACACAACGCTATTTGAATCAAATGAAAGTCTAATGCATTCTACAAAGCTAATTGAATCAAAAGAAAGTCAAACACATTAAAACAAAGCTTTTTAAGTCAAACACATTCAAATGCATTCAACAAAGCTAATTGAATCAAATGAGAGTCAAATGCATTTATATAGCTAATTAAATCAAATGAAAGTCAAACACATTAAAACAAAGGTAATTGAATCAAATGAAAGTCAAACACATTCAAACAATGGTTTTTGAATCAAATGAAAGTCTAATGCATTCTATAAAGCTAATTGTATCAAATGAAAATCAAACACATTCAAACAAAGCTATTTAAATCAAAAGAAAGTCAAATGCATTCTACAAAGCATATTGAATCAAATGAAAGTCAAGCACAATCAAACAAAGCTAATTGAATCAAATGAATGTCTAATGCAATCTACAACGCCAATTGAATCAAATGAAAGTCAAACACATTCAAACAAAGCTTTTTGAATCAAATCAAGGTAAAATGCATTCAATAAAGCTAATTGTATCAAATGAAATTCAAATGCATTCTACAAAGCAAATTAAATCAAATGAAAATAAAACACATTTAAACATAGCTAATTGATTCAAATAAAAGTCAAACATATTCAAACAAAGCTTTTTAAATCATATGAAAGTCAAATGCATTCCACAAAGCTAATTTAATCAAATGAAAGTCAAATGCATTTTACAAAGCTAATTGAATCAAATAAAAGTCAAACACATTCAAACAAAACTTTGTGAATCTAATGAAAGTCAAATGCATTCAACAAAGCTAATTTAATCAATTGAAAGTCAAACACAATCACACAACGCTATTTGAATCAAATGAAACTCTAATGCATTCTACAATGCTAATTGAATCAAATGAAAGTCAAACACATTTAAACAAAGCTTTTTGAATCAAATGAAAGTCAAATGCATTCAACGAAGCTAATTGAATCAAATGAAAGTCAAACACAATCAAACAAAGCTAATTGAATCAAATGAAAGTCTAATGCATTCTACAACGCCAATTGAATCAAAGGAAAGTCAAACACATTCAAACAAAGATTTTTGAATCAAATGAAAGTCAAATGCATTCATCAAAGCTAATTGAATCAAATGAAAGTCAAAAGCATTCTACAAAGATAATTAAATCAAATGAAAGTAAAACACATTCAAACATAGCTAATTGATTCAAATAAAAGTCAAACACATTCAAACAAAGGTTTTTGATGCATATGAAAGTCAAATGCATTCCAAAAACCTAATTTAATCAAATGAAAGTCAAATGCATTCTACAAAGCTAATTGAATCAATTGAAAGTGAAAAGCATTCAAACAAAGCTAATTGAATCAAATGAAAGTCTAATGCATTCTACAAAGCTAATTGAATCAAATGAAAGTAAAACACATTCAAACAAAACTTTATGAATCTAATGAAATTCAAATGCATTCAACAAAGCTAATTTAATCAAATGAAAGTCAAACACAATCACACAACGCTATTTGAATCAAATGAAACTCTAATGCATTCAACAATGCTAATTGAATCAAATGAAAGTTAAACACATTTAAACAAAGCTTTTTGAATCAAATGAAAGTCAAATGCATTCAACAAAGCTAATTGAATCAAATGAAAGTCAAACACAATCAAACAAAGCTAATTGAATCAAATGAAAGTCTAATGCATTCTACAACGCCAATTGAATCAAATGAAAGTCAAACACATTCAAACAAAGATTTTTGAATCAAATGAAAGTCAAATGCATTCATCAAAGCTAATTGAATCAAATGAAAGTCAAAAGCATTCTACAAAGATAATTAAATCAAATGAAAGTAAAACACATTCAAACATAGCTAATTGATTCAAATAAAAGTCAAACACATTCAAACAAAGGTTTTTGAATCATATGAAAGTCAAATGCATTCCAAAAACCTAATTTAATCAAATGAAAGTCAAATGCATTCTACAAAGCTAATTGAATCAATTGAAAGTGAAAAGCATTCAAACAAAGCTAATTGAATCAAATGAAAGTCTATTGCATTCTACAAAGCTAATTGAATCAAATGAAAGTCAAGCACATTCAAACAAAACTTTATGAATCTAATGAAAGTCAAATGCATTCAACAAAGCTAATTTAATCAAATGAAAGTCAAACACAATCACACAACGCTATTTGAATCAAATGAAAGTCTAATGCATTCTACAAAGCTAATTGAATCAAAAGAAAGTCAAACACATTAAAACAAAGCTTTTTAAGTCAAACACATTCAAATGCATTCAACAAAGCTAATTGAATCAAATGAGAGTCAAATGCATTTTATATAGCTAATTAAATCAAATGAAAGTCAAACACATTAAAACAAAGGTAATTGAATCAAATGAAAGTCAAACACATTCAAACAATGGTTTTTGAATCAAATGAAAGTCTAATGCATTCTATAAAGCTAATTGTATCAAATGAAAATCAAACACATTCAAACAAAGCTATTTAAATCAAATGAAAGTCAAATGCATTCTACAAAGCATATTGAATCAAATGAAAGTCAAGCACAATCAAACAAAGCTAATTGAATCAAATGAATGTCTAATGCAATCTACAACGCCAATTGAATCAAATGAAAGTCAAACACATTCAAACAAAGCTTTTTGAATCAAATCAAGGTAAAATGCATTCAATAAAGCTAATTGTATCAAATGAAATTCAAATGCATTCTACAAAGCAAATTAAATCAAATGAAAATAAAACACATTTAAACATAGCTAATTGATTCAAATAAAAGTCAAACATATTCAAACAAAGCTTTTTAAATCATATGAAAGTCAAATGCATTCCACAAAGCTAATTTAATCAAATGAAAGTCAAATGCATTTTACAAAGCTAATTGAATCAAATGAAAGTCAAACACATTCAAACAAAACTTTATGAATCTAATGAAAGTCAAATGCATTCAACAAAGCTAATTTAATCAAATGAAAGTCAAACACAATCACACAACGCTATTTGAATCAAATGAAAGTCTAATGCATTCTCAAAGCTAATTGAATCAAATGAAAGTCAAACACATTCAAACAAAGCTTTTTGAATCAAATGAAAGTCAAACACAATCAAACAAAGCTAATTGAATCAAATGAAAGTCTAATGCATTCTACAACGCCAATTGAATCAAATGAAAGTCAAACACATTCAAACAAGATTTTTGAATCAAATGAAAGTCAAATGCATTCATCAAAGCTAATTGAATCAAATGAAAGTCAAAAGCATTCTACAAAGATAATTAAATCAAATGAAAGTAAAACACATTCAAACATAGCTAATTGATTCAAATAAAAGTCAAACACATTCAAACAAAGGTTTTTGAATCATATGAAAGTCAAATGCATTCCAAAAACCTAATTTAATCAAATGAAAGTCAAATGCATTCTACAAAGCTAATTGAATCAATTGAAAGTGAAAAGCATTCAAACAAAGCTAATTGAATCAAATGAAAGTCTATTGCATTCTACAAAGCTAATTGAATCAAATGAAAGTCAAACACATTCAAACAAAACTTTATGAATCTAATGAAAGTCAAATGCATTCAACAAAGCTAATTTAATCAAATGAAAGTCAAACACAATCACACAACGCTATTTGAATCAAATGAAAGTCTAATGCATTCTCAAAGCTAATTGAATCAAATGAAAGTCAAACACATTCAAACAAAGCTTTTTGAATCAAATGAAAGTCAAATGCATTCAACAAAGCTAATTGAATCAAATGAAAGTCAAACACAATCAAACAAAGCTAATTGAATCAAATGAAAGTCTAATGCATTCTACAACGCCAATTGAATCAAATGAAAGTCAAACACATTCAAACAAAGATTTTTGAATCAAATGAAAGTCAAATGCATTCATCAAAGCTAATTGAATCAAATGAAAGTCAAAAGCATTCTACAAAGATAATTAAATCAAATGAAAGTAAAACACATTCAAACATAGCTAATTGATTCAAATAAAAGTCAAACACATTCAAACAAAGGTTTTTGAATCATATGAAAGTCAAATGCATTCCAAAAACCTAATTTAATCAAATGAAAGTCAAATGCATTCTACAAAGCTAATTGAATCAAATGAAAGTCAAACACATTCAAACAAAGCTTATGAATCAAATGAAAGTCAAATGCATTCAACAAAGCTAATTTAATCAAATGAAAGTCAAACACAATCACACAACGCTATTTGAATCAAATGAAAGTCTAATGCATTCTACAAAGCTAATTGAATCAAAAGAAAGTCAAACACATTCAAACAAAGCTTTTTAAGTCAAACACATTCAAATGCATTCAACAAAGCTAATTGAATCAAATGAGAGTCAAATGCATTTTATAAAGCTAATTAAATCAAATGAAAGTCAAACACATTAAAACAAAGCTAATTGAATCAAATGAAAGTCAAACACATTCAAACAATGGTTTTTGAATCAAATGAAAGTCTAATGCATTCTATAAAGCTAATTGTATCAAATGAAAATCAAACACATTCAAACAAAGCTATTTAAATCAAATGAAAGTCAAATGCATTCTACAAAGCATATTGAATCAAATGAAAGTCAAGCACAATCAAACAAAGCTAATTGAATCAAATGAATGTCTAATGCATTCTACAACGCCAATTGAATCAAATGAAAGTCAAACACATTCAAACAAAGCTTTTTGAATCAAATCAAGGTAAAATGCATTCAATAAAGCTAATTGTATCAAATGAAATTCAAATGCATTCTACAAAGCAAATTAAATCAAATGAAAGTAAAACACATTCAAACATAGCTAATTGATTCAAATAAAAGTCAAACATATTCAAACAAAGCTTTTTAAATCATATGAAAGTCAAATGCATTCCACAAAGCTAATTTAATCAAATGAAAGTCAAATGCATTTTACAAAGCTAATTGAATCAAATGAAAGTCAAACACATTCAAACAAAACTTTATGAATCTAATGAAAGTCAAATGCATTCAACAAAGCTAATTTAATCAAATGAAAGTCAAACACAATCACACAACGCTATTTGAATCAAATGAAACTCTAATGCATTCTACAATGCTAATTGAATCAAATGAAAGTCAAACACATTCAAACAAAGCTTTTTGAATCAAATGAAAGTCAAATGCATTCAACAAAGCTAATTGAATCAAATGAAAGTCAAACACAATCAAACAAAGCTAATTGAATCAAATGAAAGTCTAATGCATTCTACAACGCCAATTGAATCAAATGAAAGTCAAACACATTCAAACAAAGATTTTTGAATCAAATGAAAGTCAAATGCATTCATCAAAGCTAATTGAATCAAATGAAAGTCAAAAGCATTCTACAAAGATAATTAAATCAAATGAAAGTAAAACACATTCAAACATAGCTAATTGATTCAAATAAAAGTCAAACACATTCAAACAAAGGTTTTTGAATCATATGAAAGTCAAATGCATTCCGAAAACCTAATTTAATCAAATGAAAGTCAAATGCATTCTACAAAGCTAATTGAATCAATTGAAAGTGAAAAGCATTCAAACAAAGCTAATTGAATCAAATGAAAGTCTAATGCATTCTACAAAGCTAATTGAATCAAATGAAAGTCAAACACATTCAAACAAAACTTTATGAATCTAATGAAAGTCAAATGCATTCAACAAAGCTAATTTAATCAAATGAAAGTCAAACACAATCACACAACGCTATTTGAATCAAATGAAAGTCTAATGCATTCTACAAAGCTAATTGAATCAAAAGAAAGTCAAACACATTAAACAAAGCTTTTTAAGTCAAACACATTCAAATGCATTCAACAAAGCTAATTGAATCAAATGAGAGTCAAATGCATTTTATAAAGCTAATTAAATCAAATGAAAGTCAAACACATTAAAACAAAGATAATTGAATCAAATGAAAGTCAAACACATTCAAACAATGGTTTTTGAATCAAATGAAAGTCTAATGCATTCTATCAAAGCTAATTGTATCAAATGAAAGTCAAACACATTCAAACAAAGCTATTTAAATCAAATGAAAGTCAAATGCATTCTACAAAGCTATTGAATCAAATGAAAGTCAAGCACAATCAAACAAAGCTAATTGAATCAAATGAATGTCTAATGCATTCTACAACGCCAATTGAATCAAATGAAAGTCAAACACATTCAAACAAAGCTTTTTGAATCAAATCAAGGTAAAATGCATTCAATAAAGCTAATTGTATCAAATGAAATTCAAATGCATTCTACAAAGAAAATTAATCAAATGAAAGTAAACACATTCAAACATAGCTAATTGATTCAAATAAAGTCAAACATATTCAAACAAAGCTTTTTAATCATATGAAAGTCAAATGCATTCCACAAAGCTAATTTAATCAAATGAAAGTCAAATGCATTTACAAAGCTAATTGAATCAAATGAAAGTCAAACACATTCAAACAAAACTTTATGAATCTAATGAAAGTCAAATGCATTCAACAAAGCTAATTTAATCAAATGAAAGTCAAACACAATCACACAACGCTATTTGAATCAAATGAAACTCTAATGCATTCTACAATGCTAATTGAATCAAATGAAAGTCAAACACATTCAAACAAAGCTTTTTGAATCAAATGAAAGTCAAATGCATTCAACGAAGCTAATTGAATCAAATGAAAGTCAAACACAATCAAACAAAGCTAATTGAATCAAATGAAAGTCTAATGCATTCTACAACGCTAATTGAATCAAAGGAAAGTCAAACACATTCAAACAAAGATTTTTGAATCAAATGAAAGTCAAATGCATTCATCAAAGCTAATTGAATCAAATGAAAGTCAAAAGCATTCTACAAAGATAATTAAATCAAATGAAAGTAAAACACATTCAAACATAGCTAATTGATTCAAATAAAAGTCAAACACATTCAAACAAAGGTTTTTGATCATATGAAAGTCAAATGCATTCCAAAAACCTAATTTAATCAAATGAAAGTCAAATGCATTCTACAAAGCTAATTGAATCAATTGAAAGTGAAAAGCATTCAAACAAAGCTAATTGAATCAAATGAAAGTCAAACACATTCAAACAAAACTTTATGAATCTAATGAAATTCAAATGCATTCAACAAAGCTAATTTAATCAAATGAAAGTCAAACACAATCACACAACGCTATTTGAATCAAATGAAACTCTAATGCATTCTACAATGCTAATTGAATCAAATGAAAGTCAAACACAATCAAACAAAGCTAATTGAATCAAATGAAAGTCTAATGCATTCTACAACGCCAATTGAATCAAATGAAAGTCAAACACATTCAAACAAAGATTTTTGAATCAAATGAAAGTCAAATGCATTCATCAAAGCTAATTGAATCAAATGAAAGTCAAAAGCATTCTACAAAGATAATTAAATCAAATGAAAGTAAAACACATTCAAACATAGCTAATTGATTCAAATAAAAGTCAAACACATTCAAACAAAGGTTTTTGATGCATATGAAAGTCAAATGCATTCCAAAAACCTAATTTAATCAAATGAAAGTCAAATGCATTCTACAAAGCTAATTGAATCAATTGAAAGTGAAAAGCATTCAAACAAAGCTAATTGAATCAAATGAAAGTCTAATGCATTCTACAAAGCTAATTGAATCAAATGAAAGTAAAACACATTCAAACAAAACTTTATGAATCTAATGAAATTCAAATGCATTCAACAAAGCTAATTTAATCAAATGAAAGTCAAACACAATCACACAACGCTATTTGAATCAAATGAAATTCTAATGCATTCTACAATGCTAATTGAATCAAATGAAAGTCAAACACATTCAAACAAAGCTT
This sequence comes from Chenopodium berlandieri, assembly GCA_034703905.1. Lineage (NCBI taxonomy): Eukaryota > Viridiplantae > Streptophyta > Magnoliopsida > Caryophyllales > Amaranthaceae > Chenopodium > Chenopodium berlandieri. Next base: position 106,280 of record JAWIZW010000041.1, read on the forward strand.
TTTGAATCAAATGAAAGTCAAATGCATTCAACAAAGCTAATTGAATCAAATGAAAGTCAAACACAATCAAACAAAGCTAATTGAATCAAATGAAAGTCTAATGCATTCTACAATGCCAATTGAATCAAATGAAAGTCAAACACATTCAAACAAAGATTTTTGAATCAAATGAAAGTCAAATGCATTCATAAAAGCTAATTGAATCAAATGAAAGTCAAAAACATTCTACAAAGATAATTAAATCAAATGAAAGTAAAACACATTCAAACATAGCTAATTGATTCAAATAAAAGTCAAACACATTCAAACAAAGGTTTTTGAATCATATGAAAGTCAAATGCATTCCGAAAACCTAATTTAATCAAATGAAAGTCAAATGCATTCTACAAAGCTAATTGAATCAATTGAAAGTGAAAAGCATTCAAACAAAGCTAATTGAATCAAATGAAAGTCTAATGCATTCTCAAAGCTAATTGAATCAAAAGAAAGTCAAACACATTCAAACAAAGCTTTTTGAATCAAATGAAAGTCAAATGCATTCAACAAAGCTAATTGAATCAAATAAAAGTCAAACACAATCAAACAAAGCTAATTGAATCAAATGAAAGTCTAATGCATTCTACAACGCCAATTGAATCAAAGGAAAGTCAAACACATTCAAACAAAGATTTTTGAATCAAATGAAAGTCAAATGCATTCATCAAAGCTAATTGAATCAAATGAAAGTCAAAAGCATTCTACAAAGATAATTAAATCAAATGAAAGTAAAACACATTCAAACATAGCTCATTGATTCAAATAAAAGTCAAACACATTCAAACAAAGGTTTTTGATGCATATGAAAGTCAAATGCATTCCAAAAACCTAATTTAATCAAATGAAAGTCAAATGCATTCTACAAAGCTAATTGAATCAATTGAAAGTGAAAAGCATTCAAACAAAGCTAATTGAATCAAATGAAAGTCTAATGCATTCTACAAAGCTAATTGAATCAAATGAAAGTCAAACACATTCAAACAAAACTTTATGAATCTAATGAAAGTCAAATGCATTCAACAAAGCTAATTAATCAAATGAAAGTCAAACACAATCACACAACGCTATTTGAATCAAATGAAAGTCTAATGCATTCTACAAAGCTAATTGAATCAAAAGAAAGTCAAACACATTCAAACAAAGCTTTTTAAGTCAAACACATTCAAATGCATTCAACAAAGCTAATTGAATCAAATGAGAGTCAAATGCATTTTATAAAGCTAATTAAATCAAATGAAATTCAAACACATTAAAACAAAGATAATTGAATCAAATGAAAGTCAAACACATTCAAACAATGGTTTTTGAATCAAATGAAAGTCTAATGCATTCTATAAAGCTAATTGTATCAAATGAAAATCAAACACATTCAAACAAAGCTATTTAAATCAAATGAAAGTCAAATGCATTCTACAAAGCATATTGAATCAAATGAAAGTCAAGCACATCAAACAAAGCTAATTGAATCAAATGAATGTCTAATGCATTCTACAACGCCAATTGAATCAAATGAAAGTCAAACACATTCAAACAAAGCTTTTTGAATCAAATCAAGTAAAATGCATTCATAAAGCTAATTGTATCAAATGAAATTCAAATGCATTCTACAAAGAAATTAAATCAAATGAAAGTAAAACACATTCAAACATAGCTAATTGATTCAAATAAAAGTCAAACATATTCAAACAAAGCTTTTTAAATCATATGAAAGTCAAATGCATTCCACAAAGCTAATTTAATCAAATGAAAGTCAAATGCATTTTACAAAGCTAATTGAATCAAATGAAAGTCAACACATTCAAACAAAACTTTATGAATCTAATGAAAGTCAAATGCATTCAACAAAGCTAATTTAATCAAATGAAAGTCAAACACAATCACACAACGCTATTTGAATCAAATGAAACTCTAATGCATTCTACAATGCTAATTGAATCAAATGAAAGTCAAACACATTCAAACAAAGCTTTTTGAATCAAATGAAAGTCAATGCATTCAACGAAGCTAATTGAATCAAATGAAAGTCAAACACAATCAAACAAAGCTAATTGAATCAAATGAAAGTCTAATGCATTCTACAACGCTAATTGAATCAAAGGAAAGTCAAACACATTCAAACAAAGATTTTTGAATCAAATGAAAGTCAAATGCATTCATCAAAGCTAATTGAATCAAATGAAAGTCAAAAGCATTCTACAAAGATAATTAAATCAAATGAAAGTAAAACACATTCAAACATAGCTAATTGATTCAAATAAAAGTCAAACACATTCAAACAAAGGTTTTTGATGCATATGAAAGTCAAATGCATTCCAAAAACCTAATTTAATCAAATGAAAGTCAAATGCATTCTACAAAGCTAATTGAATCAATTGAAAGTGAAAAGCATTCAATCAAAGCTAATTGAATCAAATGAAAGTCTAATGCATTCTACAAAGCTAATTGAATCAAATGAAAGTAAACACATTCAAACAAAACTTTATGAATCTAATGAAATTCAAATGCATTCAACAAAGCTAATTTAATCAAATGAAAGTCAAACACAATCACAACGCTATTTGAATCAAATGAACTCTAAATGCATTCTACAATGCTAATTGAATCAAATGAAAGTCAAACACAATCAAACAAAGCTAATTGAATCAAATGAAAGTCTAATGCATTCTACAACGCCAATTGAATCAAATGAAAGTCAAACACATTCAAACAAAGATTTTTGAATCAAATGAAAGTCAAATGCATTCATCAAAGCTAATTGAATCAAATGAAAGTCAAAAGCATTCTACAAAGATAATTAAATCAAATGAAAGTAAAACACATTCAAACATAGCTAATTGATTCAAATAAAAGTCAAACACATTCAAACAAAAGGTTTTTGATGCATATGAAAGTCAAATGCATTCCAAAAACCTGATTTAATCAAATGAAAGTCAAATACATTCTACAAAGCTAATTGAATCAATTGAAAGTGAAAAGCATTCAAACAAAGCTAATTGAATCAAATGAAAGTCTAATGCATTCTACAAAGCTAATTGAATCAAATGAAAGTAAAACACATTCAAACAAAACTTTATGAATCTAATGAAATTCAAATGCATTCAACAAAGCTAATTTAATCAAATGAAAGTCAAACACAATCACACAACGCTATTTGAATCAAATGAAATTCTAATGCATTCTACAATGCTAATTGAATCAAATGAAAGTCAAACACATTCAAACAAAGCTTTTTGAATCAAATGAAAGTCAAATGCATTCAACAAAGCTAATTGAATCAAATGAAAGTCAAACACAATCAAACAAAGCTAATTGAATCAAATGAAAGTCTAATGCATTCTACAAAGCCAATTGAATCAAATGAAAGTCAAACACATTCAAACAAAGATTTTTGAATCAAATGAAAGTCAAATGCATTCATCAAAGCTAATTGAATCAAATGAAAGTCAAAAGCATTCTACAAAGATAATTAAATCAAATGAAAGTAAAACACATTCAAACATAGCTAATTGATTCAAATAAAAGTCAAACACATTCAAACAAAGGTTTTTGAATCATATGAAAGTCAAATGCATTCCAAAACCTAATTTAATCAAATGAAAGTCAAATGCATTCTACAAAGCTAATTGAATCAATTGAAAGTGAAAAGCATTCAAACAAAGCTAATTGAATCAAATGAAAGTCTAATGCATTCTACAAAGCTAATTGAATCAAATGAAAGTCAACACATTCAAACAAAACTTTATGAATCTAATGAAAGTCAAATGCATTCAACAAAGCTAATTTAATCAAATGAAAGTCAAACACAATCACACAACGCTATTTGAATCAAATGAAAGTCTAATGCATTCTACAAAGCTAATTGAATCAAAAGAAAGTCAAACACATTAAAACAAAGCTTTTTAAGTCAAACACATTCAAATGCATTCAACAAAGCTAATTGAATCAAATGAGAGTCAAATGCATTTTATATAGCTAATTAAATCAAATGAAAGTCAAACACATTAAAACAAAGGTAATTGAATCAAATGAAAGTCAACACATTCAAACAATGGTTTTTGAATCAAATGAAAGTCTAATGCATTCTATAAAGCTAATTGTATCAAATGAAAATCAAACACATTCAAACAAAGCTATTTAATCAAAGAAAGTCAAATGCATTCTACAAAGCATATTGAATCAAATGAAAGTCAAGCACAATCAAACAAAGCTAATTGAATCAAATGAATGTCTAATGCAATCTACAACGCCAATTGAATCAAATGAAAGTCAAACACATTCAAACAAAGCTTTTTGAATCAAATCAAGTAAAATGCATTCAATAAAGCTAATTGTATCAAATGAAATTCAAATGCATTCTACAAAGCAAATTAAATCAAATGAAAATAAAACACATTTAAACATAGCTAATTGATTCAAATAAAAGTCAAACATATTCAAACAAAGCTTTTTAAATCATATGAAAGTCAAATGCATTCCACAAAGCTAATTTAATCAAATGAAAGTCAATGCATTTTACAAAGCTAATTGAATCAAATAAAGTCAAACACATTCAAACAAAACTTTATGAATCTAATGAAAGTCAAATGCATTCAACAAAGCTAATTTAATCAATTGAAAGTCAAACACATCACACAACGCTATTTGAATCAAATGAAACTCTAATGCATTCTACAATGCTAATTGAATCAAATGAAAGTCAAACACATTTAAACAAAGCTTTTTGAATCAAATGAAAGTCAAATGCATTCAACGAAGCTAATTGAATCAAATGAAAGTCAAACACAATCAAACAAAGCTAATTGAATCAAATGAAAGTCTAATGCATTCTACAACGCCAATTGAATCAAAGGAAAGTCAAACACATTCAAACAAAGATTTTTGAATCAAATGAAAGTCAAATGCATTCATCAAAGCTAATTGAATCAAATGAAAGTCAAAAGCATTCTACAAAGATAATTAAATCAAATGAAAGTAAAACACATTCAAACATAGCTAATTGATTCAAATAAAAGTCAAACACATTCAAACAAAGGTTTTTGATGCATATGAAAGTCAAATGCATTCCAAAAACCTAATTTAATCAAATGAAAGTCAAATGCATTCTACAAAGCTAATTGAATCAATTGAAAGTGAAAAGCATTCAAACAAAGCTAATTGAATCAAATGAAAGTCTAATGCATTCTACAAAGCTAATTGAATCAAATGAAAGTAAAACACATTCAACAAACTTTATGAATCTAATGAAATTCAAATGCATTCAACAAAGCTAATTTAATCAAATGAAAGTCAAACACAATCACAAAACGCTATTTGAATCAAATGAAACTCTAATGCATTCAACAATGCTAATTGAATCAAATGAAAGTCAAACACATTAAACAAAGCTTTTTGAATCAAATGAAAGTCAAATGCATTCAACAAAGCTAATTGAATCAAATGAAAGTCAACACAATCAAACAAAGCTAATTGAATCAAATGAAAGTCTAATGCATTCTACAACGCCAATTGAATCAAATGAAAGTCAAACACATTCAAACAAAGATTTTTGAATCAAATGAAAGTCAAATGCATTCATCAAAGCTAATTGAATCAAATGAAAGTCAAAAGCATTCTACAAAGATAATTAAATCAAATGAAAGTAAAACACATTCAAACATAGCTAATTGATTCAAATAAAAGTCAAACACATTCAAACAAAGGTTTTTGAATCATATGAAAGTCAAATGCATTCCAAAAACCTAATTTAATCAAATGAAAGTCAAATGCATTCTACAAAGCTAATTGAATCAATTGAAAGTGAAAAGCATTCAAACAAAGCTAATTGAATCAAATGAAAGTCTATTGCATTCTACAAAGCTAATTGAATCAAATGAAAGTCAAACACATTCAAACAAAACTTTATGAATCTAATGAAAGTCAAATGCATTCAACAAAGCTAATTTAATCAAATGAAAGTCAAACACAATCACACAACGCTATTTGAATCAAATGAAAGTCTAATGCATTCTACAAAGCTAATTGAATCAAAAGAAAGTCAAACACATTAAACAAAGCTTTTTAAGTCAAACACATTCAAATGCATTCAACAAAGCTAATTGAATCAAATGAGAGTCAAATGCATTTTATATAGCTAATTAAATCAAATGAAAGTCAAACACATTAAAACAAAGCTAATTGAATCAAATGAAAGTCAAACACATTCAAACAATGGTTTTTGAATCAAATGAAAGTCTAATGCATTCTATAAAGCTAATTGTATCAAATGAAATCAAACACATTCAAACAAAGCTATTTAAATCAAATGAAAGTCAAATGCATTCTACAAAGCATATTGAATCAAATGAAAGTCAAGCACAATCAAACAAAGCTAATTGAATCAAATGAAAGTCTAATGCAATCTACAACGCCAATTGAATCAAATGAAAGTCAAACACATTCAAACAAAGCTTTTTGAATCAAATCAAGGTAAATGCATTCAATAAAGCTAATTGTATCAAATGAAATTCAAATGCATTCTACAAAGCAAATTAAATCAAATGAAAATAAACACATTTAAACATAGCTAATTGATTCAAATAAAAGTCAAAACATATTCAAACAAAGCTTTTTAAATCATATGAAAGTCAAATGCATTCCACAAAGCTAATTTAATCAAATGAAAGTCAAATGCATTTTACAAAGCTAATTGAATCAAATGAAAGTCAAACACATTCAAACAAACTTTATGAATCTAATGAAAGTCAAATGCATTCAACAAAGCTAATTTAATCAAATGAAAGTCAAACACAATCACACAACGCTATTTGAATCAAATGAAAGTCTAATGCATTCTCAAAGCTAATTGAATCAAAGAAAGTCAAACACATTCAAACAAAGCTTTTTGAATCAAATGAAAGTCAAACACAATCAAACAAAGCTAATTGAATCAAATGAAAGTCTAATGCATTCTACAACGCCAATTGAATCAAATGAAAGTCAAACACATTCAAACAAAGATTTTTGAATCAAATGAAAGTCAAATGCATTCATCAAAGCTAATTGAATCAAATGAAAGTCAAAAGCATTCTACAAAGATAATTAAATCAAATGAAAGTAAACACATTCAAACATAGCTAATTGATTCAAATAAAAGTCAAACACATTCAAACAAAGGTTTTTGAATCATATGAAAGTCAAATGCATTCCAAAAACCTAATTTAATCAAATGAAAGTCAAATGCATTCTACAAAGCTAATTGAATCAATTGAAAGTGAAAAGCATTCAAACAAAGCTAATTGAATCAAATGAAAGTCTAATGCATTCTACAAAGCTAATTGAATCAAATGAAAGTCAAACACATTCAAACAAAACTTTATGAATCTAATGAAAGTCAAATGCATTCAACAAAGCTAATTTAATCAAATGAAAGTCAAACACAATCACACAACGCTATTTGAATCAAATGGAAGTCTAATGCATTCTCAAAGCTAATTGAATCAAAAGAAAGTCAAACACATTCAAACAAAGCTTTTTGAATCAAATGAAAGTCAAATGCATTCAACAAAGCTAATTGAATCAAATGAAAGTCAAAAACAATCAAACAAAGCTAATTGAATCAAATGAAAGTCTAATGCATTCTACAACGCCAATTGAATCAAATGAAAGTCAAACACATTCAAACAAAGATTTTTGAATCAAATGAAAGTCAAATGCATTCATCAAAGCTAATTGAATCAAATGAAAGTCAAAAGCATTCTACAAAGATAATTAAATCAAATGAAAGTAAAACACATTCAAACATAGCTAATTGATTCAAATAAAAGTCAAACACATTCAAACAAAGGTTTTTGATCATATGAAAGTCAAATGCATTCCAAAAACCTAATTTAATCAAATGAAAGTCAAATGCATTCTACAAAGCTAATTGAATCAATTGAAAGTGAAAAGCATTCAAACAAAGCTAATTGAATCAAATGAAAGTCTAATGCATTCTACAAAGCTAATTGAATCAAATGAAAGTAAAACACATTCAAACAAAACTTTATGAATCTAATGAAATTCAAATGCATTCAACAAAGCTAATTTAATCAAATGAAAGTCAAACACAATCACAAAACGCTATTTGAATCAAATGAAACTCTAATGCATTCAACAATGCTAATTGAATCAAATGAAAGTCAAACACATTTAAACAAAGCTTTTTGAATCAAATGAAAGTCAAATGCATTCAACAAAGCTAATTGAATCAAATGAAAGTCAAACACAATCAAACAAAGCTAATTGAATCAAATGAAAGTCTAATGCATTCTACAACGCCAATTGAATCAAATGAAAGTCAAACACATTCAAACAAAGATTTTTGAATCAATGAAAGTCAAATGCATTCATCAAAGCTAATTGAATCAAATGAAAGTCAAAAGCATTCTACAAAGATAATTAAATCAAATGAAAGTAAAACACATTCAAACATAGCTAATTGATTCAAATAAAAGTCAAACACATTCAAACAAAGGTTTTTGAATCATATGAAAGTCAAATGCATTCCAAAAACCTAATTTAATCAAATGAAAGTCAAATGCATTCTACAAAGCTAATTGAATCAATTGAAAGTGAAAAGCATTCAAACAAAGCTAATTGAATCAAATGAAAGTCTAATGCATTCTACAAAGCTAATTGAATCAAATGAAAGTCAAGCACATTCAAACAAAACTTTATGAATCTAATGAAAGTCAAATGCATTCAACAAAGCTAATTTAATCAAATGAAAGTCAAACACAATCACACAACGCTATTTGAATCAAATGAAAGTCTAATGCATTCTACAAAGCTAATTGAATCAAAAGAAAGTCAAACACATTAAAACAAAGCTTTTTAAGTCAAATGAAATTCAAATGCATTCAACAAAGCTAATTGAATCAAATGAAGTCAAATGCATTTTATAAGCTAATTAAATCAAATGAAAGTCAAACACATTAAAACAAAGGTAATTGAATCAAATGAAAGTCAAACACATTCAAACAATGGTTTTTGAATCAAATGAAAGTCTAATGCATTCTATAAAGCTAATTGAATCAAATGAAAATCAAACACATTCAAACAAAGCTATTTAAATCATCAAATGAAAGTCAAATGCATTCTACAAAGCTATTGAATCAAATGAAAGTCAAACACAATCAAACAAAGCTAATTGAATCAAATGAATGTCTAATGCAATCTACAACGCCAATTGAATCAAATGAAAGTCGAACACATTCAAACAAAGCTTTTTGAATCAAATCAAGTAAAATGCATTCAATAAAGCTAATTGAATCAAATGAAATTCAAATGCATTCTACAAAGCAAATTAAATCAAATGAAAATAAAACACATTTAAACATAGCTAATTGATTCAAATAAAAGTCAAACACATTCAAACAAAGCTTTTTAAATCATATGAAGTCAAATGCATTCCACAAAGCTAATTTAATCAAATGAAAGTCAAATGCATTTTACAAAGCTAATTGAATCAAATGAAAGTCAAACACATTCAAACAAACTTTATGAATCTAAATGAAAGTCAAATGCATTCAACAAAGCTAATTTAATCAAATGAAAGTCAAACACAATCACACAAAACGCTATTTGAATCAAATGAAAGTCTAATGCATTCTCAAGCTAATTGAATCAAAAGAAAGTCAAACACATTCAAACAAAGCTTTTTGAATCAAATGAAAGTCAAACACAATCAAACAAAGCTAATTGAATCAAATGAAAGTCTAATGCATTCTACAACGCCAATTGAATCAAATGAAAGTCAAACACATTCAAACAAAGATTTTTGAATCAAATGAAAGTCAAATGCATTCATCAAAGCTAATTGAATCAAATGAAAGTCAAAAGCATTCTACAAAGAATTTAAATCAAATGAAAGTAAAACACATTCAAACATAGCTAATTGATTCAAATAAAAGTCAAACACATTCAAACAAAGGTTTTTGAATCATATGAAAGTCAAATGCATTCCAAAAACCTAATTTAATCAAATGAAAGTCAAATGCATTCTACAAAGCTAATTGAATCAATTGAAAGTGAAAAGCATTCAAACAAAGCTAATTGAATCAAATGAAAGTCTAATGCATTCTACAAAGCTAATTGAATCAAATGAAAGTCAAACACATTCAAACAAAACTTTATGAATCTAATGAAAGTCAAATGCATTCAACAAAGCTAATTTAATCAAATGAAAGTCAAACACAATCACACAACGCTATTTGAATCAAATGAAAGTCTAATGCATTCTCAAAGCTAATTGAATCAAATGAAAGTCAAACACATTCAAACAAAGCTTTTTGAATCAAATGAAAGTCAAATGCATTCAACAAAGCTAATTGAATCAAATGAAAGTCAAACACAATCAAACAAAGCTAATTGAATCAAATGAAAGTCTAATGCATTCTACAACGCCAATTGAATCAAATGAAAGTCAAACACATTCAAACAAAGATTTTTGAATCAAATGAAAGTCAAATGCATTCATCAAAGCTAATTGAATCAAATGAAAGTCAAAAGCATTCTACAAAGATAATTAAATCAAATGAAAGTAAAACACATTCAAACATAGCTAATTGATTCAAATAAAAGTCAAACACATTCAAACAAAGGTTTTGATGCATATGAAAGTCAAATGCATTCCAAAAACCTAATTTAATCAAATGAAAGTCAAATGCATTCTACAAAGCTAATTGAATCAATTGAAAGTGAAAAGCATTCAAACAAAGCTAATTGAATCAAATGAAAGTCTAATGCATTCTACAAAGCTAATTGAATCAAATGAAAGTAAAACACATTCAAACAAAACTTTATGAATCTAATGAAATTCAAATGCATTCAACAAAGCTAATTTAATCAAATGAAAGTCAAACACAATCACAAAACGCTATTTGAATCAAATGAAAGTCTAATGCATTCTACAATGCTAATTGAATCAAATGAAAGTTAAACACATTCAAACAAAGCTTTTTGAATCAAATGAAAGTCAAATGCATTCAACAAAGCTAATTGAATCAAATGAAAGTCAAACACAATCAAACAAAGCTAATTGAATCAAATGAAAGTCTAATGCATTCTACAACGCCAATTGAATCAAATGAAAGTCAAACACATTCAAACAAAGATTTTTGAATCAAATGAAAGTCAAATGCATTCATCAAAGCTAATTGAATCAAATGAAAGTCAAAAGCATTCTACAAAGATAATTAAATCAAATGAAAGTAAAACACATTCAAACATAGCTAATTGATTCAAATAAAAGTCAAACACATTCAAACAAAGGTTTTTGAATCATATGAAAGTCAAATGCATTCCAAAACCTAATTTAATCAAATGAAAGTCAAATGCATTCTACAAAGCTAATTGAATCAATTGAAAGTGAAAAGCATTCAAACAAAGCTAATTGAATCAAATGAAAGTCTATTGCATTCTACAAAGCTAATTGAATCAAATGAAAGTCAAGCACATTCAAACAAAACTTTATGAATCTAATGAAAGTCAAATGCATTCAACAAAGCTAATTTAATCAAATGAAAGTCAAACACAATCACACAACGCTATTTGAATCAAATGAAAGTCTAATGCATTCTACAAAGCTAATTGAATCAAAAGAAAGTCAAACACATTAAAACAAAGCTTTTTAAGTCAAACACATTCAAATGCATTCAACAAAGCTAATTGAATCAAATGAGAGTCAAATGCATTTTATATAGCTAATTAAATCAAATGAAAGTCAAACACATTAAAACAAAGGTAATTGAATCAAATGAAAGTCAAACACATTCAAACAATGGTTTTTGAATCAAATGAAAGTCTAATGCATTCTATAAAGCTAATTGTATCAAATGAAATCAAACACATTCAAACAAAGCTATTTAAATCAAATGAAAGTCAAATGCATTCTACAAAGCATATTGAATCAAATGAAAGTCAAGCACAATCAAACAAATCTAATTGAATCAAATGAATGTCTAATGCAATCTACAACGCCAATTGAATCAAATGAAAGTCGAACACATTCAAACAAAGCTTTTTGAATCAAATCAAGGTAAAATGCATTCAATAAAGCTAATTGTATCAAATGAAATTCAAATGCATTCTACAAAGCAAATTAAATCAAATGAAAATAAAACACATTTAAACATAGCTAATTGATTCAAATAAAAGTCAAACATATTCAAACAAAGCTTTTTAAATCATATGAAAGTCAAATGCATTCCACAAAGCTAATTTAATCAAATGAAAGTCAAATGCATTTTACAAAGCTAATTGAATCAAATGAAAGTCAAACACATTCAAACAAAACTTTATGAATCTAATGAAAGTCAAATGCATTCAACACAGCTAATTTAATCAAATGAAAGTCAAACACAATCACACAACGCTATTTGAATCAAATGAAAGTCTAATGCATTCTCAAAGCTAATTGAATCAAAAGAAAGTCAAACACATTCAAACAAAGCTTTTTGAATCAAATGAAAGTCAAACACAATCAAACAAAGCTAATTGAATCAAATGAAAGTCTAATGCATTCTACAACGCCAATTGAATCAAATGAAAGTCAAACACATTCAAACAAAGATTTTTGAATCAAATGAAAGTCAAATGCATTCATCAAAGCTAATTGAATCAAATGAAAGTCAAAAGCATTCTACAAAGATAATTAAATCAAATGAAAGTAAAACACATTCAAACATAGCTAATTGATTCAAATAAAAGTCAAACACATTCAAACAAAGGTTTTTGAATCATATGAAAGTCAAATGCATTCCAAAAACCTAATTTAATCAAATGAAAGTCAAATGCATTCTACAAAGCTAATTGAATCAATTGAAAGTGAAAAGCATTCAAACAAAGCTAATTGAATCAAATGAAAGTCTAATGCATTCTACAAAGCTAATTGAATCAAATGAAAGTCAAACACATTCAAACAAAACTTTATGAATCTAATGAAAGTCAAATGCATTCAACAAAGCTAATTTAATCAAATGAAAGTCAAACACAATCACACAACGCTATTTGAATCAAATGGAAGTCTAATGCATTCTCAAAGCTAATTGAATCAAATGAAAGTCAAACACATTCAAACAAAGCTTTTTGAATCAAATGAAAGTCAAATGCATTCAACAAAGCTAATTGAATCAAATAAAAGTCAAAAACAATCAAACAAAGCTAATTGAATCAAATGAAAGTCTAATGCATTCTACAACGCCAATTGAATCAAATGAAAGTCAAACACATTCAAACAAAGATTTTTGAATCAAATGAAAGTCAAATGCATTCATCAAAGCTAATTGAATCAAATGAAAGTCAAAAGCATTCTACAAAGATAATTAAATCAAATGAAAGTAAAACACATTCAAACATAGCTCATTGATTCAAATAAAAGTCAAACACATTCAAACAAAGGTTTTTGATGCATATGAAAGTCAAATGCATTCCAAAAACCTAATTTAATCAAATGAAAGTCAAATGCATTTTACAAAGCTAATTGAATCAAATGAAAGTCAAACACATTCAAACAAAACTTTATGAATCTAATGAAAGTCAAATGCATTCAACAAAGCTAATTTAATCAAATGAAAGTCGAACACAATCACACAACGCTATTTGAATCAAATGGAAGTCTAATGCATTCTACAAAGCTAATTGAATCAAAAGAAAGTCAAACACATTCAAACAAAGCTTTTTAAGTCAAACACATTCAAATGCATTCAACAAAGCTAATTGAATCAAATGAGAGTCAAATGCATTTTATAAAGCTAATTAAATCAAATGAAATTCAAACACATTAAAACAAAGATAATTGAATCAAATGAAAGTCAAACACATTCAAACAATGGTTTTTGAATCAAATGAAAGTCTAATGCATTCTATAAAGCTAATTGTATCAAATGAAAATCAAACACATTCAAACAAAGCTATTTAAATTAAATGAAAGTCAAATGCATTCTACAAAGCATATTGAATCAAATGAAAGTCAAGCACAATCAAACAAAGCTAATTGAATCAAATGAATGTCTAATGCATTCTACAACGCCAATTGAATCAAATGAAAGTCAAACACATTCAAACAAAGCTTTTTGAATCAAATCAAGGTAAAATGCATTCAATAAAGCTAATTGTATCAAATGAAATTCAAATGCATTCTACAAAGAAAATTAAATCAAATGAAGTAAAACACATTCAAACATAGCTAATTGATTCAAATAAAAGTCAAACATATTCAAACAAAGCTTTTTAAATCATATGAAAGTCAAATGCATTCCACAAAGCTAATTTAATCAAATGAAAGTCAAATGCATTTTACAAAGCTAATTGAATCAAATGAAAGTCAGACACATTCAAACAAAACTTTATGAATCTAATGAAAGTCAAATGCATTCAAAAAGCTAATTTAATCAAATGAAAGTCAAACACAATCACACAACGCTATTTGAATCAAATGAAACTCTAATGCATTCTACAATGCTAATTGAATCAAATGAAAGTCAAACACATTCAAACAAAGCTTTTTGAATCAAATGAAAGTCAAATGCATTCAACAAAGCTAATTGAATCAAATGAAAGTCAAACACAATCAAACAAAGCTAATTGAATCAAATGAAAGTCTAATGCATTCTACAACGCCAATTGAATCAAATGAAAGTCAAACACATTCAAACAAAGATTTTTGAATCAAATGAAAGTCAAATGCATTCATCAAAGCTAATTGAATCAAATGAAAGTCAAAAGCATTCTACAAAGATAATTAAATCAAATGAAAGTAAAACACATTCAAACATAGCTAATTGATTCAAATAAAAGTCAAACACATTCAAACAAAGGTTTTTGAATCATATGAAAGTCAAATGCATTCCGAAAACCTAATTTAATCAAATGAAAGTCAAATGCATTCTACAAAGCTAATTGAATCAATTGAAAGTGAAAAGCATTCAAACAAAGCTAATTGAATCAAATGAAAGTCTAATGCATTCTACAAAGCTAATTGAATCAAATGAAAGTCAAACACATTCAAACAAAACTTTATGAATCTAATGAAAGTCAAATGCATTCAACAAAAGCTAATTTAATCAAATGAAAGTCAAACACAATCACACAACGCTATTTGAATCAAATGGAAGTCTAATGCATTCTACAAAGCTAATTGAATCAAAAGAAAGTCAAACACATTATAACAAAGCTTTTTAAGTCAAACACATTCAAATGCATTCAACAAAGCTAATTGAATCAAATGAGAGTCAAATGCATTTTATAAAGCTAATTAAATCAAATGAAATTCAAACACATTAAAACAAAGATAATTGAATCAAATGAAAGTCAAACACATTCAAACAATGTTTTTTGAATCAAATGAAAGTCTAATGCATTCTATAAAGCTAATTGTATCAAATGAAAATCAAACACATTCAAACAAAGCTATTTAAATTAAATGAAAGTCAAATGCATTCTACAAAGCATATTGAATCAAATGAAAGTCAAGCACAATCAAACAAAGCTAATTGAATCAAATGAATGTCTAATGCATTCTACAACGCCAATTGAATCAAATGAAAGTCAAACACATTCAAACAAAGCTTTTTGAATCAAATCAAGGTAAAATGCATTCAATAAAGCTAATTGTATCAAATGAAATTCAAATGCATTCTACAAAGAAAATTAAATCAAATGAAAGTAAAACACATTCAAACATAGCTAATTGATTCAAATAAAAGTCAAACATATTCAAACAAAGCTTTTTAAATCATATGAAAGTCAAATGCATTCCACAAAGCTAATTTAATCAAATGAAAGTCAAATGCATTTACAAAGCTAATTGAATCAAATGAAAGTCAGACACATTCAAACAAAACTTTATGAATCTAATGAAAGTCAAATGTATTCAACAAAGCTAATTTAATCAAATGAAAGTCAAACACAATCACACAACGCTATTTGAATCAAATGAAACTCTAATGCATTCTACAATGCTAATTGAATCAAATGAAAGTCAAACACATTCAAACAAAGCTTTTTGAATCAAATGAAAGTCAAATGCATTCAACGAAGCTAATTGAATCAAATGAAAGTCAAACACAATCAAACAAAGCTAATTGATTCAAATGAAAGTCTAATGCATTCTACAACGCTAATTGAATCAAAGGAAAGTCAAACACATTCAAACAAAGATTTTTGAATCAAATGAAAGTCAAATGCATTCATCAAAGCTAATTGAATCAAATGAAAGTCAAAAGCATTCTACAAAGATAATTAAATCAAATGAAAGTAAAACACATTCAAACATAGCTAATTGATTCAAATAAAAGTCAAACACATTCAAACAAAGTTTTTGATGCATATGAAAGTCAAATGCATTCCAAAAACCTAATTTAATCAAATGAAAGTCAAATGCATTCTACAAAGCTAATTGAATCAATTGAAAGTGAAAAGCATTCAATCAAAGCTAATTGAATCAAATGAAAGTCTAATGCATCTACAAAGTTAATTGAATCAAATGAAAGTTAAACACATTCAAACAAACTTTATGAATCTAATGAATTCAAATGCATTCAACAAAGCTAATTTAATCAAATGAAAGTCAAACACAATCACACACACGCTATTTGAATCAAATGAAACTCTAATGCATTCTACAATGCTAATTGAATCAAATGAAAGTCAAACACAATCAAACAAAGCTAATTGAATCAAATGAAAGTCTAATGCATTCTACAACGCCAATTGAATCAAATGAAAGTCAAACACATTCAAACAAAGATTTTTGAATCAAATGAAAGTCAAATGCATTCATCAAAGCTAATTGAATCAAATGAAAGTCAAAAGCATTCTACAAAGATAATTAAATCAAATGAAAGTAAAACACATTCAAACATAGCTTATTGATTCAAATAAAAGTCAAACACATTCAAACAAAAGGTTTTTGATGCATATGAAAGTCAAATGCATTCCAAAAACCTGATTTAATCAAATGAAAGTCAAATACATTCTACAAAGCTAATTGAATCAATTGAAAGTGAAAAGCATTCAAACAAAGCTAATTGAATCAAATGAAAGTCTAATGCATTCTACAAAGCTAATTGAATCAAATGAAAGTAAAACACATTCAAACAAAACTTTATGAATCTAATGAAATTCAAATGCATTCAACAAAGCTAATTTAATCAAATGAAAGTCAAACACAATCACACAACGCTATTTGAATCAAATGAAATTCTAATGCATTCTACAATGCTAATTGTATCAAATGAAAGTCAAACACATTCAAACAAAGCTTTTTGAATCAAATGAAAGTCAAATGCGTTCAACAAAGCTAATTGAATCAAATGAAAGTCAAACACAATCAAACAAAGCTAATTGAATCAAATGAAAGTCTAATGCATTCTACAATGCCAATTGAATCAAATGAAAGTCAAACACATTCAAACAAAGATTTTTGAATCAAATGAAAGTCAAATGCATTCATAAAAGCTAATTGAATCAAATGAAAGTCAAAAACATTCTACAAAGATAATTAAATCAAATGAAAGTAAAACACATTCAAACATAGCTAATTGATTCAAATAAAAGTCAAACACATTCAAACAAAGGTTTTTGAATCATATGAAAGTCAAATGCATTCCGAAAACCTAATTTAATCAAATGAAAGTCAAATGCATTCTACAAAGCTAATTGAATCAATTGAAAGTGAAAAGCATTCAAACAAAGCTAATTGAATCAAATGGAAGTCTAATGCATTCTCAAAGCTAATTGAATCAAAAGAAAGTCAAACACATTCAAACAAAGCTTTTTGAATCAAATGAAAGTCAAATGCATTCAACAAAGCTAATTGAATCAAATAAAAGTCAAACACAATCAAACAAAGCTAATTGAATCAAATGAAAGTCTAATGCATTCTACAACGCCAATTGAATCAAAGGAAGTCAAACACATTCAAACAAAGATTTTTGAATCAAATGAAATTCAAATGCATTCATCAAAGCTAATTGAATCAAATGAAGTCAAAAGCATTCTACAAAGATAATTAAATCAAATGAAAGTAAAACACATTCAACATAGCTCATTGATTCAAATAAAGTCAAACACATTCAAACAAAGGTTTTTGATGCATAATGAAAGTCAAATGCATTCCAAAAACCTAATTTAATCAAATGAAAGTCAAATGCATTCTACAAAGCTAATTGAATCAATTGAAAGTCTAATGCATTCTACAAAGCTAATTGAATCAAATGAAAGTCAAACACATTCAAACAAAACTTTATGAATCTAATGAAAGTCAAATGCATTCAACAAAGCTAATTAAATCAAATGAAAGTCAAACACAATCACACAACGCTATTTGAATCAAATGGAAGTCTAATGCATTCTACAAAGCTAATTGAATCAAAAGAAAGTCAAACACATTCAAACAAGCTTTTAAGTCAAACACATTCAAATGCATTCAACAAAGCTAATTGAATCAAATGAGAGTCAAATGCATTTTATAAAGCTAATTAAATCAAATGAAATTCAAACACATTAAAACAAAGATAATTGAATCAATGAAAGTCAAACACATTCAAACAATGGTTTTTGAATCAAATGAAAGTCTAATGCATTCTATAAAGCTAATTGTATCAAATGAAAATCAACACATTCAAACAAAGCTATTTAATTAAATGAAAGTCAAATGCATTCTACAAAGCATATTGAATCAAATGAAAGTCAAGCACAATCAAACAAAGCTAATTGAATCAAATGAATGTCTAATGCATTCTACAACGCCAATTGAATCAAATGAAAGTCAAACACATTCAAACAAAGCTTTTTGAATCAAATCAAGGTAAAATGCATTCAATAAAGCTAATTGTATCAAATGAAATTCAATGCATTCTACAAAGAAAATTAAATCAAATGAAAGTAAAACACATTCAAACATAGCTAATTGATTCAAATAAAAGTCAAACATATTCAAACAAAGCTTTTTAAATCATATGAAAGTCAAATGCATTCCACAAAGCTAATTTAATCAAATGAAAGTCAAATGCATTTTACAAAGCTAATTGAATCAAATGAAAGTCAGACACATTCAAACAAACTTTATGAATCTAATGAAAGTCAAATGTATTCAACAAAGCTAATTTAATCAAATGAAAGTCAAACACAATCACACAACGCTATTTGAATCAAATGAAACTCTAATGCATTCTACAATGCTAATTGAATCAAATGAAAGTCAAACACATTCAAACAAAGCTTTTTGAATCAAATGAAAGTCTAATGCATTCTACAAAGCTAATTGAATCAAATGAAAGTCAAACACATTCAAACAAAACTTTATGAATCAAATGAAAGTCAAATGCATTCAACAAAGCTAATTTAATCAAATGAAAGTCAAACACAATCACACAACGCTATTTGAATCAAATGAAAGTCTAATGCATTCTACAAAGCTAATTGAATCAAAAGAAAGTCAAACACATTCAAACAAAGCTTTTTAAATCAAATAAAAGTCAAATGCATTCAACAAAGCTAATTGAATCAAATGAGAGTCAAATGCATTTTATAAAGCTAATTAAATCAAATGAAAGTCAAACACATTAAAACAAAGCTAATTGATTCAAATGAAAGTCAAACACATTCAAACAAAGCTTTTTGAATCAATTAAAGTCAAATGCATTCAAAGAAGCTATTTGAATCAAATGAAAGTCAAATGCAATCTACAAATTAATTGAATCAAATGAAAGCCAAATGCATTCAAACAAAGCTAATTAAATCAAATGAAAGTCAAACACATTCAAACAAAGCTAATTGTAATCAAATGAAATCAAACACATTCAAACAAAGCTTTTGAATCAAATTAAAGTCAAATGCATTCAAAGAAGCTATTTGAATCAAATGAAAGTCAGATGCATTTTTCAAATCATATTGAATCAAATGAAAGTCAAATGCATTCTACAAAGCTAATTAAATCAAATGAAAGTCAAACACAATAAAACAAAGCTAATTGAATCAAATGAAAGTCAAACACATTCAAACAAAGCTTTTTAATCAAAAGAAAGTCAAATGCATTCTACAAAGCTAATTAAATCAAATGAAAGTCAAACACAATAAACAAAGCTAATTGAATCAAATGAAAAGTCAACACATTCAAACAAAGCTTTTTGATCAAAAGAAAGTCAAATGCTTTCAACAAAGCTCATTGAATCAAATGAAAGTCAAATGCATTCTATAAAGCTAATTAAATCAATGAAAGTGAAACACATTCAAACAAAGCTAATTGATTCAAATGAAAGTCAAACTCATTCAAACAAAGTTTTTGAATCAAATGAAAGTCAAATGCATTCAACAAAGCTAATTGAATCAAATGAAAGTCAAATGCATTTTAAAAGCTAATTGAATCAAATGAAAGTCAAACACATTAAAACAAAGCATTTGAATCAAATGAAAGTCAAATGCATTCAACAAAGCTAATTGAATCAAATGAAAGTCAAACTCATTCAAACAAAGCTTTTTGAATCGTATGAAAGTAAAATGCGTTTAACAAAGCTAAGTGAATCAAATGAAAGTCAAATGCATTCTACAAAGCTAATTGAATCAAATAAAAGTCAAACACATTCAAACAAAGGTAATTGAATCAAATGAAAGTCAAACACATTCAAACAATGGTTTTTGAATCAAATGAAAGTCAAATGCATTCATCAAAGCTAATTGAATCAAATGAAAGTCAAAGCATTCTACAAAGATAATTAATCAAATGAAAGTAAAACACATTCAAACATAGCTAATTGATTCAAATAAAAGTCAAACACATTCAAACAAAGGTTTTTGAATCATATGAAAGTCAAATGCATTCCAAAAACCTAATTTAATCAAATGAAAGTCAAATGCATTCTACAAAGCTAATTGAATCAATTGAAAGTGAAAAGCATTCAAACAAAGCTAATTGAATCAAATGAAAGTCTAATGCATTCTACAAAGCTAATTGAATCAAATGAAAGTCAAACACATTCAAACAAAACTTTATGAATCGTATGAAAGTCAAATGCATTCAACAAAGCTAATTTAATCAAATGAAAGTCAAACACAATCACACAACGCTATTTGAATCAAATGAAAGTCTAATGCATTCTACAAAGCTAATTGAATCAAAAGAAAGTCAAACACATTCAAACAAAGCTTTTTAAATCAAATAAAAGTCAAATGCATTCAACAAAGCTAATTGAATCAAATGAGAGTCAAATGCATTTTATAAAGCTAATTAAATCAAATGAAAGTCAAACACATTAAAACAAAGCTAATTGATTCAAATGAAAGTCAAACACATTCAAACAAAGCTTTTTGAATCAAATTAAAGTCAAATGCATTCAAAGAAGCTATTTGAATCAAATGAAAGTCAAATGCATTCTACAAATCATATGAATCAAATGAAAGCCAAATGCATTCTACAAAGCTAATTAAATCAAATGAAAGTCAAACACATTCAAACAAAGCTAATTGTATCAAATGAAAAGTCAAACACATTCAAACAAAGCTTTTTGAATCAAATTAAAAGTCAAATGCATTCAAAAAGCTATTTGAATCAAATGAAAGTCAAATGCATTTTTCAAATCATATTGAATCAAATGAAAGTCAAATGCATTCTACAAAGCTAATTGAATCAAATGAAAGTCAAACACATTCAAACAAAGCTAATTGAATCAAATGAAAGTCAACCACATTCAAACAAAGCTTTTTAAATCAAATGAAAGTCAAATGCATTCTACAAAGCTAATTAAATCAAATGAAAGTCAAACACAATAAAACAAAGCTAATTGAATCAAATGAAAGTCAACCACATTCAAACAAAGCTTTTTTAATCAAAAGAAAGTCAAATGCTTTCAACAAAGCTCATTGAATCAAATGAAAGTCAAATGCATTCTATAAAGCTAATTAAATCAAATGAAAGTCAAACACATTCAAACAAAGCTAATTGATTCAAATGAAAGTCAAACTCATTCAAACAAAGTTTTGAATCAAAATGAAAGTCATATGCATACAACAAAGCTAATAAAGTCAAATGAAAGTCAAATGCATTTTAAAAGCTAATTGAATCAAATGAAAGTCAAACACATTAAAACAAAGCATTTGAATCAAATGAAAGTGAAATGCATTCAACAAAGCTAATTGAATCAAATGAAAGTCAAACTCATTCAAACAAAGCTTTTTGAATGTATGAAAGTA
The DNA here is from genome assembly GCA_034703905.1 of Chenopodium berlandieri. Lineage (NCBI taxonomy): Eukaryota > Viridiplantae > Streptophyta > Magnoliopsida > Caryophyllales > Amaranthaceae > Chenopodium > Chenopodium berlandieri. The sequence continues at coordinate 128,522 of JAWIZW010000041.1, forward strand.
AAATGCATTTAACAAAGCTAAGTGAATCAAATGAAAGTCGAATGCATTCTACAAAGCTAATTGAATCATAAAAGTCAAACACATTCAAACAAAGGTAATTGAATCAAATGAAAGTCAAACACATTCAAACAATGCTTTTGAATCAAATGAAAGTCAAATGCATTCACAAAGCTAATTGAATCAAATAAGAGTCAAATGCATTCTACAAAGATAATTAAATCAAATGAAAGTAAAACACATTCAAACATAGCTAATTGATTCAAATAAAAGTCAAACACATTCAAACAAAGTTTTTGAATCATATGAAAGTCAAATGCATCCAAAAAACCTAATTTAATCAAATGAAAGTCAAATGCATTCTACAAAGCTAATTGAATCAAATGAAAGTGAAAAGCATTCAAACAAAGCTAATTGAATCAAATGAAAGTCTAATGCATTCTACAAAGCTAATTGAATCAAATGAAAGTCAAACACATTCAAACAAAACTTTATGAATCGTATGAAAGTAAAATGCATTCAAACAAAGCTAATTTAATCAAATGAAAGTCAAACACAATCACACAACGCTATTTGAATCAAATGAAAGTCTAATGCATTCTACAAAGCTAATTGAATCAAAAGAAAGTCAAACACATTCAAACAAAGCTTTTAAATCAAATAAAAGTCAAATGCATTCAACAAAGCTAATTGAATCAAATGAGAGTCAAATGCATTTTATAAAGCTAATTAAATCAAATGAAAGTCAAACACATTAAAACAAAGCTAATTGATTCAAATGAAAGTCAAACACATTCAAACAAAGCTTTTTGAATCAAATAAAGTCAAATGCATTCAAAGAAGCTATTTGAATCAAATGAAAGTCAAATGCATTCTACAAATCATATTGAATCAAATGAAAGCCAAATGCATTCTACAAAGCTAATTAAATCAAATGAAAGTCAAACAATTCAAACAAAGCTAATTGTATCAAATGAAAGTCAAACACATTCAAACAAAGCTTTTTGAATCATATTAAAAGTCAAATGCATTCAAAGAAGCTATTTGAATCAAATGAAAGTCAGATGCATTTCAAATCATATTGAATCAAATGAAAGTCAAATGCATTCTACAAAGCTAATTAAATCAAATGAAAGTCAAACACAATAAAACAAAGCTAATTGAATCAAATGAAAGTCAACCACATTCAAACAAAGCTTTTTAATCAAAGAAAGTCAAATGCTTTCAACAAAGCTCATTGAATCAAATGAAAGTCAAATGCATTCTATAAAGCTAATTAAATCAAATGAAAGTAAACACATTCAAACAAAGCTAATTGATTCAAATGAAAGTCAAAACTCATTCAAACAAAGTTTTTGAATCAAATTAAAGTCATATGCAACAACAAAGCTAAAAAGTCAAATGAAAGTCAAATGCATTTTAAAAGCTAATTGAATCAAATGAAAGTCAAACACATTCAAACAAAGCATTTGAATCAAATGAAAGTGAAATGCTTTCAACAAAGCTAATTGAATCAAATGAAAGTCAAACTCATTCAAACAAAGCTTTTTGAATCGTATGAAAGTAAAATGCATTTAACAAAGCTAAGTGAATCAAATGAAAGTCAAAGCATTCTACAAAGCTAATTGAATCTAATAAAAGTCAAACACATTCAAACAAAGGTAATTGAATCAAATGAAAGTCAAACACATTCAAACAATGGTTTTTGAATCAAATGAAAGTCTAATGCATTCTATAAAGCTAATTGTATCAAATGAAATCAAACACATTCAAACAAAGCTATTTAAATCAAATGAAAGTCAAATGCATTCTACAAAGCATATTGAATCAAATGAAAGTCAAGCACAATAAAACAAAGCTAATTGAATCAAATGAAAGTCAAATGCATTCTACAACGCCAATTGAATCAAATGAAAGTCAAACACATTCAAACAAAGCTTTTGAATCAAATGAAAGTCAAATGCATTCACAAAGCTAATTGAATCAAATGAAAGTCAAATGCATTCTACAAAGATAATTAAATCAAATGAAAGTAAAAACATTCAAACAATGCTTTTGAATCAAATGAAAGTCAAATGCATTCATCAAAGCTAATGAATCAAATGAAAGTCAAATGCATTCTACAAAGATAATTAAATCAAATGAAAGTAAAACACATTCAAACAAAGCTAATTGAATCAAATAAAAGTCAAACACATTCAAACAAAGGTTTTTGAATCATATGAAAGTCAAATGCATTCCAAAAAGCTAATTTAATCAAATGAAAGTCAAATGCATTCTACAAAGCTAATTGAATCAATTGAAAGTCAAAAGCATTCAAACAAAGCTAATTGAATCAAATGAAAATGAAAAGCATTCAAACAACGCTAATTGAATCAAATGAAACTAATGCATTCTACAAAGCTAATTGAATCAAATGAAAGTCAAACACATTCAAACAAAGCTTTTTGAATCAAATGAAAGTCAAATGCATTCAACAATGCTAATTGAATCAAATGAAAGTCAAACACAATCAAACAAAGCTAATTGAATCAAATGAAAGTCTAATGCATTCTACAACGCCAATTGAATCAAATGAAAGTCAAACACATTCAAACAAAGCTTTTGAATCAAATGAAAGTCAAATGCATTCATCAAAGCTAATTGAATCAAATAAGAGTCAAATGCATTCTACAAAGATAATTAAATCAAATGAAAGTAAAACACATTCAAACATAGCTAATTGATTCAAATAAAGTCAAACACATTCAAACAAAGTTTTTGAATCATATGAAAGTCAAATGCATTCCAAAACCTAATTTAATCAAATGAAAGTCAAATGCATTCTACAAAGCTAATTGAATCAATTGAAAGTGAAAAGCATTCAAACAAAGCTAATTGAATCAAATGAAAGTCTAATGCATTCTACAAAGCTAATTGAATCAAATGAAAGTCAAACACATTCAAACAAAACTTTATGAATCTAATGAAAGTCAAATGCATTTAACAAAGCTAATTAATCAAATAAAAGTCAAACACAATCACACAACGCTATTTGAATCAAATGAAAGTCTAATGCATTCTACAAAGCTAATTGAATCAAAAGAAAGTCAAACACATTCAAACAAAGCTTTTTAAATCAAATAAAAGTCAAATGCATTCAACAAAGCTAATTGAATCAAATGAGAGTCAAATGCATTTTATAAAGCTAATTAAATCAAATGAAAGTCAAACACATTAAAACAAAGCTAATTGATTCAAATGAAAGTCAAACACATTCAAACAAAGCTTTTTGAATCATATTAAAAGTCAAATGCATTCAAAGAAGCTATTTGAATCAAATGAAAGTCAAATGCATTCTACAAAGCTAATTAAATCAAATGAAAGTCAAACACAATAAAACAAAGCTAATTGAATCAAATGAAAGTCAACCACATTCAAACAAAGCTTTTTTAATCAAAAGAAAGTCAAATGCTTTCAACAAAACTCATTGAATCAAATGAAAGTCAAATGCATTCTATAAAGCTAATTAAATCAAATGAAAGTTAAACACATTCAAACAAAGCTAATTGATTCAAATGAAAGTCAAACTCATTCAAACAAAGTTTTTGAATCAAAATTAAAGTCATATGCATACAACAAAGCTAATAAAGTCAAATGAAAGTCAAATGCATTTTAAAAGCTAATTGAATCAAATGAAAGTCAAACACATTAAAACAAAGCATTTGAATCAAATGAAAGTGAAATGCTTTCAACAAAGCTAATTGAATAAATGAAAGTCAAACTCATTCAAACAAAGCTTTTTGAATCGTATGAAAGTAAAATGCATTTAACAAAGCTAAGTGAATCAAATGAAAGTCGAATGCATTCTACAAAGCTAATTGAATCTAATAAAAGTCAAACACATTCAAACAAAGGTAATTGAATCAAATGAAAGTCAAACACATTCAAACAATGGTTTTTGAATCAAATGAAAGTCAAATGCATTCATCAAAGCTAATTGAATCAAATAAGAGTCAAATGCATTCTACAAAGATAATTAAATCAAATGAAAGTAAAACACATTCAAACATAGCTAATTGATTCAAATAAAGTCAAACACATTCAAACAAAGGTTTTTGAATCATATGAAAGTCAAATGCATTCCAAAAACCTAATTTAATCAAATGAAAGTCAAATGCATTCTACAAAGCTAATTGAATCAATTGAAAGTGAAAAGCATTCAAACAAAGCTAATTGAATCAAATGAAAGTCTAATGCATTCTACAAAGCTAATTGAATAAAATGAAAGTCAAACACATTCAAACAAAACTTTATGAATCGTATGAAAGTAAAATGCATTCAACAAAGCTAATTTAATCAAATGAAAGTCAAACACAATCACACAACGCTATTTGAATCAAATGAAAGTCTAATGCATTCTACAAAGCTAATTGAATCAAAAGAAAGTCAAACACATTCAAACAAAGCTTTTTAAATCAAATAAAAGTCAAATGCATTCAACAAAGCTAATTGAATCAAATGAGAGTCAAATGCATTTTATAAAGCTAATTAAATCAAATGAAAGTCAAACACATTAAAACAAAGCTAATTGATTCAAATGAAAGTCAAACACATTCAAACAAAGCTTTTTGAATCAAATTAAAGTCAAATGCATTCAAAGAAGCTATTTGAATCAAATGAAAGTCAAATGCATTCTACAAATCATATTGAATCAAATGAAAGCCAAATGCATTCTACAAAGCTAATTAAATCAAATGAAAGTTAAACACATTCAAACAAAGCTAATTGATTCAAATGAAAGTCAAACTCATTCAAACAAAGTTTTTGAATCAAAATTAAAGTCAATGCATACAACAAAGCTAATAAGTCAAATGAAAGTCAAATGCATTTTAAAAGCTAATTGAATCAAATGAAAGTCAAACACATTAAACAAAGCATTTTGAATCAAATGAAAGTGAAATGCTTTCAACAAAGCTAATTGAATCAAATGAAAGTCAAACTCATTCAAACAAAGCTTTTTGAATCGTATGAAAGTAAAATGCATTTAACAAAGCTAAGTGAATCAAATGAAAGTCGAATGCATTCTACAAAGCTAATTGAATCTAATAAAAGTCAAACACATTCAAACAAAGTAATTGAATCAAATGAAAGTCAAACACATTCAAACAATGGTTTTTGAATCAAATGAAAGTCTAATGCATTCTATAAAGCTAATTGTATCAAAAGAAAATCAAACACATTCAAACAAAGCTATTTAAATCAAATGAAAGTCAAATGCATTCTACAAAGCATATTGAATCAAATGAAAGTCAAGCACAATAAAACAAAGCTAATTGAATCAAATGAAAGTCAAATGCATTCTACAACGCCAATTGAATCAAATGAAAGTCAAACACATTCAAACAAAGCTTTTTGAATCAAATGAAAGTCAAATGCATTCATCAAAGCTAATTGAATCAAATAGAGTCAAATGCATTCTACAAAGATAATTAAATCAAATGAAAGTAAAACACATTCAAACATAGCTAATTGATTCAAATAAAAGTCAAACACATTCAAACAAAGCTTTTTGAATCATATGAAAGTCAAATGCATTCCAAAAACCTAATTTAATCAAATGAAAGTCAAATGCATTCTACAAAGCTAATTGAATCAATTGAAAGTGAAAAGCATTCAAACAAAGCTAATTGAATCAAATGAAAATGAAAAGCATTCAAACAACGCTAATTGAATCAAATGAAACTCTAATGCATTCTACAAAGCTAATTGAATCAAATTAAAGTCAAACACATTCAAACAAAGCTTTTTGAATCAAATGAAAGTCAAATGCATTCAACAATGCTAATTGAATCAAATGAAAGTCAAACACAATCAAAAAAAGCTAATTGAATCAAATGAAAGTCTAATGCATTCTACAACGCCAATTGAATCAAATGAAAGTCAAACACATTCAAACAAAGCTTTTTGAATCAAATGAAAGTCAAATGCATTCATCAAAGCTAATTGAATCAAATAAGAGTCAAATGCATTCTACAAAGATAATTAAATCAAATGAAAGTAAAACACATTCAAACATAGCTAATTGATTCAAATAAAAGTCAAACACATTCAAACAAAGGTTTTTGAATCATATGAAAGTCAAATGCATTCCAAAAACCTAATTTAATCAAATGAAAGTCAAATGCATTCTACAAAGCTAATTGAATCAATTGAAAGTGAAAAGCATTCAAACAAAGCTAATTGAATCAAATGAAAGTCTAATGCATTCTACAAAGCTAATTGAATCAAATGAAAGTCAAACACATTCAAACAAAACTTTATGAATCTAATGAAAGTCAAATGCATTCAACAAAGCTAATTTAATCAAATAAAAGTCAAACACAATCACACAACGCTATTTGAATCAAATGAAAGTCTAATGCATTCTACAAAGCTAATTGAATCAAAAGAAAGTCAAACACATTCAAACAAAGCTTTTTAATCAAATAAAAGTCAAATGCATTCAACAAAGCTAATTGAATCAAATGAGAGTCAAATGCATTTTATAAAGCTAATTAAATCAAATGAAAGTCAAACACATTAAAACAAAGCTAATTGATTCAAATGAAAGTCAAACACATTCAAACAAAGCTTTTGAATCATATTAAAAGTCAAATGCATTCAAAGAAGCTATTTGAATCAAATGAAAGTCAGATGCATTTTTCAAATCATATTGAATCAAATGAAAGTCAAATGCATTCTACAAAGCTAATTAAATCAAATGAAAGTCAAACACAATAAAACAAAGCTAATTGAATCAAATGAAAGTCAAACACATTCAAACAAAGCTTTTTAATCAAAAGAAAGTCAAATGCTTTCAACAAAGCTCATTGAATCAAATGAAAGTCAAATGCATTCTATAAAGCTAATTAAATCAAATGAAAGTTAAACACATTCAAACAAAGCTAATTGATTCAAATGAAAATCAAACTCATTCAAACAAAGTTTTTGAATCAAAATGAAAGTCAATGCATACAACAAAGCTAATAAAGTCAAATGAAAGTCAAATGCATTTTAAAAGCTAATTGAATCAAATGAAAGTCAAACACATTAAAACAAAGCATTTTGAATCAAATGAAAGTGAAATGCTTTCAACAAAGCTAATTGAATCAAATGAAAGTCAAACTCATTCAAACAAAGCTTTTTGAATCGTATGAAAGTAAAATGCGTTTAACAAAGCTAAGTGAATCAAATGAAAGTCGAATGCATTCTACAAAGCTAATTGAATCTAATAAAGTCAAACACATTCAAACAAAGGTAATTGAATCAAATGAAAGTCAAACACATTCAAACAATGGTTTTTGAATCAAATGAAAGTCAAATGCATTCATCAAAGCTAATTGAATCAAATAAGAGTCAAATGCATTCTACAAAGATAATTAAATCAAATGAAAGTAAAACACATTCAAACATAGCTAATTGATTCAAATAAAAGTCAAACACATTCAAACAAAGGTTTTTGAATCATATGAAAGTCAAATGCATTCTACAAAGCTAATTGAATCAATTGAAAGTGAAAAGCATTCAAACAAAGCTAATTGAATCAAATGAAAGTCTAATGCATTCTACAAAGCTAATTGAATAAAATGAAAGTCAAACACATTCAAACAAAACTTTATGAATCGTATGAAAGTAAAATGCATTCAACAAAGCTAATTTAATCAAATGAAAGTCAAACACAATCACACAACGCTATTTGAATCAAATGAAAGTCTAATGCATTCTACAAAGCTAATTGAATCAAAAGAAAGTCAAACACATTCAAACAAAGCTTTTTAAATCAAATAAAAGTCAAATGCATTCAACAAAGCTAATTGAATCAAATGAGAGTCAAATGCATTTTATAAAGCTAATTAAATCAAATGAAAGTCAAACACATTAAAACAAAGCTAATTGATTCAAATGAAAGTCAAACACATTCAAACAAAGCTTTTTGAATCAAATTAAAGTCAAATGCATTCAAAGAAGCTATTTGAATCAAATGAAAGTCAAATGCATTCTACAAATCATATTGAATCAAATGAAAGCCAAATGCATTCTACAAAGCTAATTAAATCAAATGAAAGTCAAACACATTCAAACAAAGCTAATTGTATCAAATGAAAATCAAACACATTCAAACAAAGCTTTTTGAATCATATTAAAAGTCAAATGCATTCAAAGAAGCTATTTGAATCAAATGAAAGTCAGATGCATTTTTCAAATCATATTGAATCAAATGAAAGTCAAATGCATTCTACAAAGCTAATTAAATCAAATGAAAGTCAAACACAATAAAACAAAGCTAATTGAATCAAATGAAAGTCAACCACATTCAAACAAAGCTTTTTAATCAAAAGAAAGTCAAATGCTTTCAACAAAGCTCATTGAATCAAATGAAAGTCAAATGCATTCTATAAAGCTAATTAAATCAAATGAAAGTTAAACACATTCAAACAAAGCTAATTGATTCAAATGAAAGTCAAACTCATTCAAACAAAGCTTTTTGAATCAAATTAAAGTCATATGCATACAACAAAGCTAATAAAGTCAAATGAAAGTCAAATACATTTTAAAAGCTAATTGAATCAAATGAAAGTCAAACACATTAAAACAAAGCATTTTGAATCAAATGAAAGTGAAATGCTTTCAACAAAGCTAATTGAATCAAATGAAAGTCAAACTCATTCAAACAAAGCTTTTTGAATCGTATGAAAGTAAAATGCATTTAACAAAGCTAAGTGAATCAAATGAAAGTCGAATGCATTCTACAAAGCTAATTAAATCTAATAAAAGTCAAACACATTCAAACAATGGTTTTTGAATCAAATGAAAGTCTAATGCATTTTATAAAGCTAATTGTATCAAATGAAAATCAAACACATTCAAACAAAGCTATTTAAATCAAATGAAAGTCAAATGCATTCTACAAAGCATATTGAATCAAATGAAAGTCAAGCACAATCAAACAAAGCTAATTGAATCAAATGAAAGTCAAATGCATTCTACAACGCCAATTGAATCAAATGAAAGTCAAACACATTCAAACAAAGCTTTTGAATCAAATGAAAGTCAAATGCATTCATCAAAGCTAATTGAATCAAATGAGAGTCAAATGCATTTATAAAGCTAATTAAATCAAATGAAAGTCAAACACATTAAAACAAAGCTAATTGATTCAAATGAAAGTCAAACACATTCAAACAAAGCTTTTTGAATCAAATGAAAGTCAAATGCATTCAAACAAGCTAATTGAATCAAATGAAACTCTAATGCATTCTACAAAGCTAATTGAATCAAATAAAGTCAAACACATTCAAACAAAGCTTTTGAATCAAATGAAAGTCAAATGCATTCAACAATGCTAATTAATCAAATGAAAGTCAAACACAATCAAACAAAGCTAATTGAATCAAATGAAAGTCTAATGCATTCTACAACGCCAATTGAATCAAATGAAAGTCAAACACATTCAAACAAAGCTTTTGAATCAAATGAAAGTCAAATGCATTCATCAAAGCTAATTGAATCAAATAAGAGTCAAATGCATTCTACAAAGATAATTAAATCAAATGAAAGTAAAACACATTCAAACATAGCTAATTGATTCAAATAAAAGTCAAACACATTCAAACAAAGGTTTTGAATCATATGAAAGTCAAATGCATTCCAAAAACCTAATTTAATCAAATGAAAGTCAAATGCATTCTACAAAGCTAATTGAATCAATGAAAGTGAAAAGCATTCAAACAAAGCTAATTGAATCAAATGAAAGTCTAATGCATTCTACAAAGCTAATTGAATCAAATGAAAGTCAAACACATTCAAACAAAACTTTATGAATCTAATGAAAGTCAAATGCATTCAACAAAGCTAATTTAATCAAATAAAAGTCAAACACAATCACACAACGCTATTTGAATCAAATGAAAGTCTAATGCATTCTACAAAGCTAATTGAATCAAAAGAAAGTCAAACACATTCAAACAAAGCTTTTTAAATCAAATAAAAGTCAAATGCATTCAACAAAGCTAATTGAATCAAATGAGAGTCAAATGCATTTTATAAAGCTAATTAAATCAAATGAAAGTCAAACACATTAAAACAAAGCTAATTGATTCAAATGAAAGTCAAACACATTCAAACAAAGCTTTTTGAATAATATTAAAAGTCAAATGCATTCAAAGAAGCTATTTGAATCAAATGAAAGTCAGATGCATTTTTCAAATCATATTGAATCAAATGAAAGTCAAATGCATTCTACAAAGCTAATTAAATCAAATGAAAGTCAAACACAATAAAACAAAGCTAATTGAATCAAATGAAAGTCAACCACATTCAAACAAAGCTTTTTAATCAAAAGAAAGTCAAATGCTTTCAACAAAGCTCATTGAATCAAATGAAAGTCAAATGCATTCTATAAAGCTAATTAAATCAAATGAAAGTTAAACACATTCAAACAAAGCTAATTGATTCAAATGAAAGTCAAACTCATTCAAACAAAGTTTTTGAATCAAAATGAAAGTCATATGCATACAACAAAGCTAATAAAGTCAAATGAAAGTCAAATGCATTTTAAAAGCTAATTGAATCAAATGAAAGTCAAACACATTAAAACAAAGCATTTTGAATCAAATGAAAGTGAAATGCTTTCAACAAAGCTAATTGAATCAAATGAAAGTCAAACTCATTCAAACAAAGCTTTTGAATCGTATGAAAGTAAAATGCATTTAACAAAGCTAAGTGAATCAAATGAAAGTCGAATGCATTCTACAAAGCTAATTGAATCTAATAAAAGTCAAACACATTCAAACAAAGGTAATTGAATCAAATGAAAGTCAAATGCATTCATCAAAGCTAATTGAATCAAATAAGAGTCAAATGCATTCTACAAAGATAATTAAATCAAATGAAAGTAAAACACATTCAAACATAGCTAATTGATTCAAATAAAAGTCAAACACATTCAAACAAAGGTTTTTGAATCATATGAAAGTCAAATGCATTCCAAAAACCTAATTTAATCAAATGAAAGTCAAATGCATTCTACAAAGCTAATTGAATCAATTGAAAGTGAAAAGCATTCAAACAAAGCTAATTGAATCAAATGAAAGTCTAATGCATTCTACAAAGCTAATTGAATAAAATGAAAGTCAAACACATTCAAACAAAACTTTATGAATCGTATGAAAGTAAAATGCATTCAACAAAGCTAATTTAATCAAATGAAAGTCAAACACAATCACACAACGCTATTTGAATCAAATGAAAGTCTAATGCATTCTACAAAGCTAATTGAATCAAAAGAAAGTCAAACACATTCAAACAAAGCTTTTTAAATCAAATAAAAGTCAAATGCATTCAACAAAGCTAATTGAATCAAATGAGAGTCAAATGCATTTTATAAAGCTAATTAAATCAAATGAAAGTCAAACACATTAAAACAAAGCTAATTGATTCAAATGAAAGTCAAACACATTCAAACAAAGCTTTTTGAATCAAATTAAAGTCAAATGCATTCAAAGAAGCTATTTGAATCAAATGAAAGTCAAATGCATTCTACAAATCATATTGAATCAAATGAAAGCCAAATGCATTCTACAAAGCTAATTAAATCAAATGAAAGTCAAACACATTCAAACAAAGCTAATTGTATCAAATGAAATCAAACACATTCAAACAAAGCTTTTGAATCATATTAAAAGTCAAATGCATTCAAAGAAGCTATTTGAATCAAATGAAAGTCAGATGCATTTTTCAAATCATATTGAATCAAATGAAAGTCAAATGAATTCTACAAAGCTAATTAAATCAAATGAAAGTCAAACACAATAAAACAAAGCTAATTGAATCAAATGAAAGTCAAACCACATTCAAACAAAGCTTTTTTAATCAAAAGAAAGTCAAATGCTTCAACAAAGCTCATTGAATCAAATGAAAGTCAAATGCATTCTATAAAGCTAATTAAATCAAATGAAAGTTAAACACATTCAACAAAGCTAATTGATTCAAATGAAAGTCAAACTCATTCAAACAAAGTTTTGAATCAAAATTAAAGTCATATGCATACAACAAAGCTAATAAAGTCAAATGAAAGTCAAATGCATTTTAAAAGCTAATTGAATCAAATGAAAGTCAAACACATTAAAACAAAGCATTTTGAATCAAATGAAAGTGAAATGCTTTCAACAAAGCTAATTGAATCAAATGAAAGTCAAATCATTCAAACAAAGCTTTTTGAATCGTATGAAAGTCAAATGCATTTAACAAAGCTAAGTGAATCAAATGAAAGTCAAATGCATTCTACAAAGCTAATTAATCTAATAAAAGTCAAACACATTCAAACAAAGGTAATTGAATCAAATGAAAGTCAAATGCATTCTATAACGCCAATTGAATCAAATGAAAGTCAAACACATTCAAACAATGGTTTTTGAATCAAATGAAAGTCAAATGCATTCATCAAAGCTAATTGAATCAAATAAGAGTCAAATGCATTCTACAAAGATAATTAAATCAAATGAAAGTAAAACACATTCAAACATAGCTAATTGATTCAAATAAAAGTCAAACACATTCAAACAAAGGTTTTTGAATCATATGAAAGTCAAATGCATTCCAAAAACCTAATTTAATCAAATGAAAGTCAAATGCATTCTACAAAGCTAATTGAATCAATTGAAAGTGAAAAGCATTCAAACAAAGCTAATTGAATCAAATGAAAGTCTAATGCATTCTACAAAGCTAATTGAATAAAATGAAAGTCAAACACATTCAAACAAAACTTATGAATCGTATGAAAGTAAAATGCATTCAACAAAGCTAATTTAATCAAATGAAAGTCAAACACAATCACACAACGCTATTTGAATCAAATGAAAGTCTAATGCATTCTACAAAGCTAATTGAATCAAAAGAAAGTCAAACACATTCAAACAAAGCTTTTTAAATCAAATAAAAGTCAAATGCATTCAACAAAGCTAATTGAATCAAATGAGAGTCAAATGCATTTATAAAGCTAATTAAATCAAATGAAAGTCAAACACATTAAAACAAAGCTAATTGATTCAAATGAAAGTCAAACACATTCAAACAAAGCTTTTGAATCAAATTAAAGTCAAATGCATTCAAAGAAGCTATTTGAATCAAATGAAAGTCAAATGCATTCTACAAAGCATATTGAATCAAATGAAAGCCAAATGCATTCTACAAAGCTAATTAAATCAAATGAAAGTCAAACACATTCAAACAAAGCTAATTGTATCAAATGAAAGTCAAACACATTCAAACAAAGCTTTTGAATCATATTAAAAGTCAAATGCATTCAAAGAAGCTATTTGAATCAAATGAAAGTCAGATGCATTTTTCAAATCATATTGAATCAAATGAAAGTCAAATGCATTCTACAAAGCTAATTAAATCAAATGAAAGTCAAACACAATAAAACAAAGCTAATTGAATCAAATGAAAGTCAACCACATTCAAACAAAGCTTTTTAATCAAAAGAAAGTCAAATGCTTTCAACAAAGCTCATTGAATCAAATGAAAGTCAAATGCATTCTATAAAGCTAATTAAATCAAATGAAAGTTAAACACATTCAAACAAAGCTAATTGATTCAAATGAAAGTCAAACTCATTCAAACAAAGTTTTTGAATCAAAATAAAGTCATATGCATACAACAAAGCTAATAAAGTCAAATGAAAGTCAAATGCATTTTAAAAGCTAATTGAATCAAATGAAAGTCAAACACATTAAAACAAAGCATTTTGAATCAAATGAAAGTGAAATGCTTTCAACAAAGCTAATTGAATCAAATGAAAGTCAAACTCATTCAAACAAAGCTTTTTGAATCAATGAAAGTAAAATGCATTTACAAAGCTAAGTGAATCAAATGAAAGTCGAATGCATTCTACAAAGCTAATTGAATCTAATAAAAGTCAAACACATTCAAACAAAGGTAATTGAATCAAATGAAAGTCAAACACATTCAAACAATGGTTTTTGAATCAAATGAAAGTCAAATGCATTCATCAAAGCTAATTGAATCAAATAAGAGTCAAATGCATTCTACAAAGATAATTAAATCAAATGAAAGTAAAACACATTCAAACATAGCTAATTGATTCAAATAAAAGTCAAACACATTCAAACAAAGGTTTTTGAATCATATGAAAGTCAAATGCATTCCAAAAACCTAATTTAATCAAATGAAAGTCAAATGCATTCTACAAAGCTAATTGAATCAATTGAAAGTGAAAAGCATTCAAAACAAAGCTAATTGAATCAAATGAAAGTCTAATGCATTCTACAAAGCTAATTGAATAAAATGAAAGTCAAACACATTCAAACAAAACTTATGAATCGTATGAAAGTAAAATGCATTCAACAAAGCTAATTTAATCAAATGAAAGTCAAACACAATCACACAACGCTATTTGAATCAAATGAAAGTCTAATGCATTCTACAAAGCTAATTGAATCAAAAGAAAGTCAAACACATTCAAACAAAGCTTTTTAAATCAAATAAAAGTCAAATGCATTCAACAAAGCTAATTGAATCAAATGAGAGTCAAATGCATTTTATAAAGCTAATTAAATCAAATGAAAGTCAAACACATTAAAACAAAGCTAATTGATTCAAATGAAAGTCAAACACATTCAAACAAAGCTTTTTGAATCAAATTAAAGTCAAATGCATTCAAAGAAGCTATTTGAATCAAATGAAAGTCAAATGCATTCTACAAATCATATTGAATCAAATGAAAGCCAAATGCATTCTACAAAGCTAATTAAATCAAATGAAAGTCAAACACATTCAAACAAAGCTAATTGTATCAAATGAAAATCAAACACATTCAAACAAAGCTTTTGAATCATATTAAAAGTCAAATGCATTCAAAAAGCTATTGAATCAAATGAAAGTCAGATGCATTTTTCAAATCATATTGAATCAAATGAAAGTCAAATGCATTCTACAAAGCTAATTAAATCAAATGAAAGTCAAACACAATAAAACAAAGCTAATTGAATCAAATGAAAGTCAACCACATTCAAACAAAGCTTTTTTAATCAAAAGAAAGTCAAATGCTTTCAACAAAGCTCATTGAATCAAATGAAAGTCAAATACATTCTATAAAGCTAATTAAATCAAATGAAAGTTAAACACATTCAAACAAAGCTAATTGATTCACATTAAAGTCAAACTCATTCAAACAAAGTTTTTGAATCAAAATTAAAGTCATATGCATACAACAAAGCTAATAAAGTCAAATGAAAGTCAAATGCATTTTAAAAGCTAATTGAATCAAATGAAAGTCAAACACATTAAAACAAAGCATTTTGAATCAAATGAAAGTGAAATGCTTTCAACAAAGCTAATTGAATCAAATGAAAGTCAAACTCATTCAAACAAAGCTTTTTGAATCGTATGAAAGTAAAATGCATTTAACAAAGCTAAGTGAATCAAATGAAAGTCGAATGCATTCTACAAAGCTAATTGAATCTAATAAAAGTCAAACACATTCAAACAAAGGTAATTGAATCAAATGAAAGTCAAACACATTCAAACAATGGTTTTTGAATCAAATGAAAGTCTAATGCATTCTATAAAGCTAATTGAATCAATTGAAAGTGAAAAGCATTCAAACAAAGCTAATTGAATCAAATGAAAGTCTAATGCATTGTACAAAGCTAATTGAATCAAATGAAAGTCAAACACATTCAAACAAAACTTTATGAATCTAATGAAAGTCAAATGCATTCAACAAAGCTGATTTAATCAAATAAAAGTCAAACACAATCAACAACGCTATTTGAATCAAATGAAAGTCTAATGCATTCTACAAAGCTAATTGAATCAAAAGAAAGTCAAACACATTCAAACAAAGCTTTTTAAATCAAATAAAAGTCAAATGCATTCAACAAAGCTAATTGAATCAAATGAGAGTCAAATGCATTTTATAAAGCTAATTAAATCAAATGAAAGTCAAACACATTAAAACAAAGCTAATTGAATCAAATGAAAGTCAAACACATTCAAACAAAGCTTTTTGAATCATATTAAAAGTCAAATGCATTCAAAGAAGCTATTTGAATCAAATGAAAGTCAAATGCATTTTTCAAATCATATTGAATCAAATGAAAGTCAAATGCATTCTACAAAGCTAATTAATCAAATGAAAGTCAAACACAATAAAACAAAGCTAATTGAATCAAATGAAAGTCAAACACATTCAAACAAAGCTTTTTTAATCAAATGAAAGTCAAATGCTTTCAACAAAGCTAATTGAATCAAATGAAAGTCAAATGCATTCTATAAAGCTAATTAAATCAAATGAAAGTTAAACACATTCAAACAAAGCTAATTGATTCAAATGAAAGTCAAACTCATTCAAACAAAGTTTTTGAATCAAAATGAAAGTCAATATGCATACAAAAAAGCTAATAAATCAAATGAAAGTCAAATGCATTTTAAAAGCTAATTGAATCAAATGAAAGTCAAACACATTAAACAAAGCATTTGAATCAAATGAAAGTGAAATGCATTCAACAAAGCTAATTGAATCAAATGAAAGTCAAACTCATTCAAACAAAGCTTTTTGAATCGTATGAAAGTAAATGCATTTAACAAAGCTAATTGAATCAAATGAAAGTCAAATGCATTCTACAAAGCTAATTGAATCTAATAAAAGTCAAACACATTCAAACAAAGGTAATTGAATCAAATGAAAGTCAAACACATTCAAACAATGGTTTTGAATCAAATGAAAGTCAAATGCATTCATCAAAGCTAATTGAATCAAATAAGAGTCAAATGCATTCTACAAAGATAATTAAATCAAATGAAAGTAAAACACATTCAAACATAGCTAATTGATTCAAATAAAAGTCAAACACATTCAAACAAAGGTTTTTGAATCATATGAAAGTCAAATGCATTCCAAAAACCTAATTTAATCAAATGAAAGTCAAATGCATTCTACAAAGCTAATTGAATCAATTGAAAGTGAAAAGCATTCAAACAAAGCTAATTGAATCAAATGAAAGTCTAATGCATTCTACAAAGCTAATTGAATAAAATGAAAGTCAAACACATTCAAACAAAACTTTATGAATCGTATGAAAGTAAAATGCATTCAACAAAGCTAATTTAATAAATGAAAGTCAAACACAATCACACAACGCTATTTGAATCAAATGAAAGTCTAATGCATTCTACAAAGCTAATTGAATCAAAAGAAAGTCAAACACATTCAAACAAAGCTTTTTAAATCAAATAAAAGTCAAATGCATTCAACAAAGCTAATTGAATCAAATGAGAGTCAAATGCATTTTATAAAGCTAATTAAATCAAATGAAAGTCAAACACATTAAAACAAAGCTAATTGATTCAAATGAAAGTCAAACACATTCAAACAAAGCTTTTTGAATCAAATTAAAGTCAAATGCATTCAAGAAGCTATTTGAATCAAATGAAAGTCAAATGCATTCTACAAATCATATTGAATCAAATGAAAGCCAAATGCATTCTACAAAGCTAATTAAATCAAATGAAAGTCAAACACATTCAAACAAAGCTAATTGTATCAAATGAAAATCAAACACATTCAAACAAAGCTTTTTGAATCATATTAAAAGTCAAATGCATTCAAAGAAGCTATTTGAATCAAATGAAAGTCAGATGCATTTTTCAAATCATATTGAATCAAATGAAAGTCAAATGCATTCTACAAAGCTAATTAAATCAAATGAAAGTCAAACACAATAAAACAAAGCTATTGAATCAAATGAAAGTCAACCATTCAAACAAAGCTTTTTTAATCAAAAGAAAGTCAAATGCTTTCAACAAAGCTCGTGAATCAAATGAAAGTCAAATGCATTCTATAAAGCTAATTAATCAAATGAAAGTAAACACATTCAAACAAAGCTAATTGATTCAAATGAAAGTCAAACTCATTCAAACAAAGTTTTGAATCAAAATAAAGTCATATGCATACAACAAAGCTAATAAAGTCAAATGAAAGTCAAATGCATTTTAAAAGCTAATTGAATCAAATGAAAGTCAAACACATTAAAACAAAGCATTTGAATCAAATGAAAGTGAAATGCTTTCAACAAAGCTAATTGAATCAAATGAAAGTCAAACTCATTCAAACAAAGCTTTTGAATCGTATGAAAGTAAAATGCATTTAACAAAGCTAAGTGAATCAAATGAAAGTCGAATGCATTCTACAAAGCTAATTGAATCTAATAAAAGTCAAACACATTCAAACAAAGGTAATTGAATCAAATGAAAGTCAAACACATTCAAACAATGGTTTTTGAATCAAATGAAAGTCTAATGCATTCTATAAAGCTAATTGTATCAAATGAAAATCAAACACATTCAAACAAAGCTATTTAAATCAAATGAAAGTCAAATGCATTCTACAAAGCATATTGAATCAAATGAAAGTCAAAGACAATCAAACAAAGCTAATTGAATCAAATGAAAGTCAAATGCATTCTACAACGCCAATTGAATCAAATGAAAGTCAAACACATTCAAACAAAGCTTTTTGAATCAAATGAAAGTCAAATGCATTCATCAAAGCTAATTGAATCAAATAAGAGTCAAATGCATTCCACAAAGATAATTAAATCAAATGAAAGTAAAACACATTCAAACATAGCTAATTGATTCAAATAAAAGTCAAACACATTCAAACAAAGGTTTTTGAATCATATGAAAGTCAAATGCATTCCAAAACCTAATTTAATCAAATGAAAGTCAAATGCATTCTACAAAGCTAATTGAATCAATTGAAAGTGAAAAGCATTCAAACAAAGCTAATTGAATCAAATGAAAATGAAAAGCATTCAAACAACGCTAATTGAATCAAATGAAACTCTAATGCATTCTACAAAGCTAATTGAATCAAATTAAAGTCAAACACATTCAAACAAAGCTTTTTGAATCAAATGAAAGTCAAATGCATTCAACAATGCTAATTGAATCAAATGAAAGTCAAACACAATCAAACAAAGCTAATTGAATCAAATGAAAGTCTAATGCATTCTACAACGCCAATTGAATCAAATGAAAGTCAAACACATTCAAACAAAGCTTTTGAATCAAATGAAAGTCAAATGCATTCATCAAAGCTAATTGAATCAAATAAGAGTCAAATGCATTCTACAAAGATAATTAAATCAAATGAAAGTAAAACACATTCAAACATAGCTAATTGATTCAAATAAAAGTCAAACACATTCAAACAAAGGTTTTTGAATCATATGAAAGTCAAATGCATTCCAAAAACCTAATTTAATCAAATGAAAGTCAAATGCATTCTACAAAGCTAATTGAATCAATTGAAAGTGAAAATCATTCAAACAAAGCTAATTGAATCAAATGAAAGTCTAATGCATTCTACAAAGCTAATTGAATCAAATGAAAGTCAAACACATTCAAACAAAACTTTATGAATCTAATGAAAGTCAAATGCATTCAACAAAGCTAATTTAATCAAATGAAAGTCAAACACAATCACACAACGCTATTTGAATCAAATGAAAGTCTAATGCATTCTACAAAGCTAATTGAATCAAAGAAAGTCAAACACATTCAAACAAAGCTTTTTAAATCAAATAAAAGTCAAATGCATTCAACAAAGCTAATTGAATCAAATGAGAGTCAAATGCATTTATAAAGCTAATAAATCAAATGAAAGTCAAACACATTAAAACAAAGCTAATTGATTCAAATGAAAGTCAAACACATTCAAACAAAGCTTTTGAATCATATTAAAAGTCAAATGCATTCAAAGAAGCTATTTGAATCAAATGAAAGTCAGATGCATTTTCAAATCATATTGAATCAAATGAAAGTCAAATGCATTCTACAAAGCTAATTAAATCAAATGAAAGTCAAACACAATAAAACAAAGCTAATTGAATCAAATGAAAGTCAACCACATTCAAACAAAGCTTTTTATCAAAAGAAAGTCAAATGCTTTCAACAAAGCTCATTGAATCAAATGAAAGTCAAATTCATTATATAAAGCTAATTAAATCAAATGAAAGTTAAACACATTCAAACAAAGCTAATTGATTCAAATGAAAGTCAAACTCATTCAAACAAAGTTTTTGAATCAAATGAAAGTGAAATGCTTTCAACAAAGCTAATTGAATCAAATGAAAGTCAAACTCATTCAAACAAAGCTTTTTGAATCGTATGAAAGTAAAATGCATTTAACAAAGCTAAGTGAATCAAATGAAAGTCGAATGCATTCTACAAAGCTAATTGAATCTAATAAAAGTCAAACACATTCAAACAAAGGTAATTGAATCAAATGAAAGTCAAACACATTCAAACAATGGTTTTTGAATCAAATGAAAGTCAAATGCATTCATCAAAGCTAATTGAATCAAATAAGAGTCAAATGCATTCTACAAAGATAATTAAATCAAATGAAAGTAAAACACATTCAAACATAGCTAATTGATTCAAATAAAAGTCAAACACATTCAAACAAAGGTTTTTGAATCATATGAAAGTCAAATGCATTCCAAAAACCTAATTTAATCAAATGAAAGTCAAATGCATTCTACAAAGCTAATTGAATCAATTGAAAGTGAAAAGCATTCATACAAAGCTAATTGAATCAAATGAAAGTCTTATGCATTGTACAAAGCTAATTGAATCAAATGAAAGTCAAACACATTCAAACAAAACTTTATGAATCTAATGAAAGTCAAATGCATTCAACAAAGCTGATTTAATAAAATGAAAGTCAAACACAATCACACAACGCTATTTGAATCAAATGAAAGTCTAATGCATTCTACAAAGCTAATTGAATCAAAAGAAAGTCAAACACATTCAAACAAAGCTTTTTAAATCAAATAAAAGTCAAATGCATTCAACAAAGCTAATTGAATCAAATGAGAGTCAAATGCATTTTATAAAGCTAATTAAATCAAATGAAAGTCAAACACATTAAAACAAAGCTAATTGAATCAAATGAAAGTCAAACACATTCAAACAAAGCTTTTTGAATCATATTAAAAGTGAAATGCATTCAAAGAAGCTATTTGAATCAAATGAAAGTCAGATGCATTTTTCAAATCATATTGAATCAAATGAAAGTCAAATGCATTCTACAAAGCTAATTAAATCAAATGAAAGTCAAACACAATAAAACAAAGCTAATTGAATCAAATGAAAGTCAACCACATTCAAACAAAGCTTTTTTAATCAAAAGAAAGTCAAATGCTTTCAACAAAGCTAATTGAATCAAATGAAAGTCAAATGCATTCTATAAAGCTAATTAAATCAAATGAAAGTTAAACACATTCAAACAAAGCTAATTGATTCAAATGAAAGTCAAACTCATTCAAACAAAG
Organism: Chenopodium berlandieri; assembly: GCA_034703905.1. Taxonomy (NCBI): domain Eukaryota; kingdom Viridiplantae; phylum Streptophyta; class Magnoliopsida; order Caryophyllales; family Amaranthaceae; genus Chenopodium; species Chenopodium berlandieri. The sequence continues at coordinate 149,908 of JAWIZW010000041.1, forward strand.
TTTTTGAATCAAAATTAAAGTCATATGCATACAAAAAAGCTAATAAAGTCAAATGAAAGTCAAATGCATTTTAAAAGCTAATTGAATCAAATGAAAGTCAAACACATTAAAACAAAGCATTTTGAATCAAATGAAAGTGAAATGCTTTCAACAAAGCTAATTGAATCAAATGAAAGTCAAACTCATTCAAACAAAGCTTTTTGAATCGTATGAAAGTAAAATGCATTTAACAAAGCTAAGTGAATCAAATGAAAGTCGAATGCATTCTACAAAGCTAATTGAATCTAATAAAAGTCAAACACATTCAAACAAAGGTAATTGAATCAAATGAAAGTCAAACACATTCAAACAATGGTTTTTGAATCAAATGAAAGTCAAATGCATTCATCAAAGCTAATTGAATCAAATGAAAGTCAAATGCATTCTACAAAGATAATTAAATCAAATGAAAGTAAAACACATTCAAACATAGCTAATTGATTCAAATAAAAGTCAAACACATTCAAACAAAGGTTTTTGAATCATATGAAAGTCAAATGCATTCAAAAACTAATTTAATCAAATGAAAGTCAAATGCATTCTACAAAGCTAATTGAATCAATGAAAGTGAAAAGCATTCAAACAAAGCTAATTGAATCAAATGAAAGTCTAATGCATTCTACAAAGCTAATTGAATAAAATGAAAGTCAAACACATTCAAACAAAACTTTATGAATCGTATGAAAGTAAAATGCATTCAACAAAGCTTAATTAATCAAATGAAAGTCAAACACAATCACACAACGCTATTTGAATCAAATGAAAGTCTAATGCATTCTACAAAGCTAATTGAATCAAAAGAAAGTCAAACACATTCAAACAAAGCTTTTTAAATCAAATAAAAGTCAAATGCATTCAACAAAGCTAATTGAATCAAATGAGAGTCAAATGCATTTTATAAAGCTAATTAAATCAAATGAAAGTCAAACACATTAAAACAAAGCTAATTGATTCAAATGAAAGTCAAACACATTCAAACAAAGCTTTTTGAATCAAATTAAAGTCAAATGCATTCAAAGAAGCTATTTGAATCAAATGAAAGTCAAATGCATTCTACAAATCATATTGAATCAAATGAAAGCCAAATGCATTCTACAAAGCTAATTAAATCAAATGAAAGTCAAACACATTCAAACAAAGCTAATTGTATCAAATGAAAATCAAACACATTCAAACAAAGCTTTTTGAATCATATTAAAAGTCAAATGCATTCAAAAAGCTATTTGAATCAAATGAAAGTCAAATGCATTTTCAAATCATATTGAATCAAATGAAAGTCAAATGCATTCTACAAAGCTAATTAAATCAAATGAAAGTCAAACACAATAAAACAAAGCTAATTGAATCAAATGAAAGTCAACCACATTCAAACAAAGCTTTTTAATCAAAAGAAAGTCAAATGCATTCAACAAAGCTCATTGAATCAAATGAAAGTCAAATGCATTCTATAAAGCTAATTAAATCAAATGAAAGTAAACACATTCAAACAAAGCTAATTGATTCAAATGAAAGTCAAACTCATTCAAACAAAGTTTTGAATCAAAATTAAAGTCATATGCATACAACAAAGCTAATAAAGTCAAATGAAAGTCAAATGCATTTTAAAAGCTAATTGAATCAAATGAAAGTCAAACACATTAAAACAAAGCATTTTGAATCAAATGAAAGTGAAATGCTTTCAACAAAGCTAATTGAATCAAATGAAAGTCAAACTCATTCAAACAAAGCTTTTTGAATCGTATGAAAGTAAAATGCATTTAACAAAGCTAAGTGAATCAAATGAAAGTCAAATGCATTCTACAAAGCTAATTGAATCTAATAAAAGTCAAACACATTCAAACAAAGGTAATTGAATCAAATGAAAGTCAAACACATTCAAACAATGGTTTTTGAATCAAATGAAAGTCAAATGCATTCATCAAAGCTAATTGAATCAAATAAGAGTCAAATGCATTCTACAAAGATAATTAAATCAAATGAAAGTAAAACACATTCAAACATAGCTAATTGATTCAAATAAAAGTCAAACACATTCAAACAAAGGTTTTTGAATCATATGAAAGTCAAATGCATTCCAAAAACCTAATTTAATCAAATGAAAGTCAAATGCATTCTACAAAGCTAATTGAATCAATTGAAAGTGAAAAGCATTCAAACAAAGCTAATTGAATCAAATGAAAGTCTAATGCATTCTACAAAGCTAATTGAATAAAATGAAAGTCAAACACATTCAAACAAAACTTTATGAATCGTATGAAAGTAAAATGCATTCAACAAAGCTAATTTAATAAATGAAAGTCAAACACAATCACACAACGCTATTTGAATCAAATGAAAGTCTAATGCATTCTACAAAGCTAATTGAATCAAAAGAAAGTCAAACACATTCAAACAAAGCTTTTTAAATCAAATAAAAGTCAAATGCATTCAACAAAGCTAATTGAATCAAATGAGAGTCAAATGCATTTTATAAAGCTAATTAAATCAAATGAAAGTCAAACACATTAAAACAAAGCTAATTGATTCAAATGAAAGTCAAACACATTCAAACAAAGCTTTTTGAATCAAATTAAAGTCAAATGCATTCAAAGAAGCTATTTGAATCAAATGAAAGTCAAATGCATTCTACAAATCATATTGAATCAAATGAAAGCCAAATGCATTCTACAAAGCTAATTAAATCAAATGAAAGTCAAACACATTCAAACAAAGCTAATTGTATCAAATGAAAATCAAACACATTCAAACAAAGCTTTTTGAATCATATTAAAAGTCAAATGCATTCAAAGAAGCTATTTGAATCAAATGAAAGTCAGATGCATTTTTCAAATCATATTGAATCAAATGAAAGTCAAATGCATTCTACAAAGCTAATTAAATCAAATGAAAGTCAAACACAATAAAACAAAGCTAATTGAATCAAATGAAAGTCAACCACATTCAAACAAAGCTTTTTAATCAAAAGAAAGTCAAATGCTTTCAACAAAGCTCATTGAATCAAATGAAAGTCAAATGCATTCTATAAAGCTAATTAAATCAAATGAAAGTTAAACACATTCAAACAAAGCTAATTGATTCAAATGAAAGTCAAACTCATTCAAACAAAGTTTTTGAATCAAAATTAAAGTCATATGCATACAACAAAGCTAATAAAGTCAAATGAAAGTCAAATGCATTTTAAAAGCTAATTGAATCAAATGAAAGTCAAACACATTAAAACAAAGCATTTTGAATCAAATGAAAGTGAAATGCTTTCAACAAAGCTAATTGAATCAAATGAAAGTCAAACTCATTCAAACAAAGCTTTTTGAATCGTATGAAAGTAAAATGCATTTAACAAAGCTAAGTGAATCAAATGAAAGTCGAATGCATTCTACAAAGCTAATTGAATCTAATAAAAGTCAAACACATTCAAACAAAGGTAATTGAATCAAATGAAAGTCAAACACATTCAAACAATGGTTTTGAATCAAATGAAAGTCTAATGCATTCTATAAAGCTAATTGTATCAAATGAAAATCAAACACATTCAAACAAAGCTATTTAAATCAAATGAAAGTCAAATGCATTCTACAAAGCATATTGAATCAAATGAAAGTCAAGCACAATCAAACAAAGCTAATTGAATCAAATGAAAGTCAAATGCATTCTACAACGCCAATTGAATCAAATGAAAGTCAAACACATTCAAACAAAGCTTTTGAATCAAATGAAAGTCAAATGCATTCATCAAAGCTAATTGAATCAAATAAAGTCAAATGCATTCCACAAAGATAATTAAATCAAATGAAAGTAAAACACATTCAAACATAGCTAATTGATTCAAATAAAAGTCAAACACATTCAAACAAAGGTTTTGAATCATATGAAAGTCAAATGCATTCCAAAAACCTAATTTAATCAAATGAAAGTCAAATGCATTCTACAAAGCTAATTGAATCAATGAAAGTGAAAAGCATTCAAACAAAGCTAATTGAATCAAATGAAAATGAAAAGCATTCAAACAACGCTAATGAATCAAATGAAACTCTAATGCATTCTACAAAGCTAATTGAATCAAATAAAGTCAAACACATTCAAACAAAGCTTTTGAATCAAATGAAAGTCAAATGCATTCAACAATGCTAATTGAATCAAATGAAAGTCAAACACAATCAAACAAAGCTAATTGAATCAAATGAAAGTCTAATGCATTCTACAACGCCAATTGAATCAAATGAAAGTCAAACACATTCAAACAAAGCTTTTTGAATCAAATGAAAGTCAAATGCATTCATCAAAGCTAATTGAATCAAATAAGAGTAAAATGCATTCTACAAAGATAATTAAATCAAATGAAAGTAAAACACATTCAAACATAGCTAATTGATTCAAATAAAAGTCAAACACATTCAAACAAAGGTTTTGAATCATATGAAAGTCAAATGCATTCCAAAAACCTAATTTAATCAAATGAAAGTCAAATGCATTCTACAAAGCTAATTGAATCAATTGAAAGTGAAAATCATTCAAACAAAGCTAATTGAATCAAATGAAAGTCTAATGCATTCTACAAAGCTAATTGAATCAAATGAAAGTCAAACACATTCAAACAAAACTTTATGAATCTAATGAAAGTCAAATGCATTCAACAAAGCTAATTTAATCAAATAAAAGTCAAACACAATCACACAACGCTATTTGAATCAAATGAAAGTCTAATGCATTCTACAAAGCTAATTGAATCAAAAGAAAGTCAAACACATTCAAACAAAGCTTTTTAAATCAAATAAAAGTCAAATGCATTCAACAAAGCTAATTGAATCAAATGAGAGTCAAATGCATTTATAAAGCTAATTAAATCAAATGAAAGTCAAACACATTAAAACAAAGCTAATTGAATCAAATGAAAGTCAAACACATTCAAACAAAGCTTTTTGAATCATATTAAAAGTCAAATGCATTCAAAGAAGCTATTTGAATCAAATGAAAGTCAGATGCATTTTTCAAATCATATTGAATCAAATGAAAGTCAAATGCATTCTACAAAGCTAATTAAATCAAATGAAAGTCAAACACAATAAAACAAAGCTAATTGAATCAAATGAAAGTCAACCACATTCAAACAAAGCTTTTTTAATCAAAAGAAAGTCAAATGCTTTCAACAAAGCTCATTGAATCAAATGAAAGTCAAATGCATTCTATAAAGCTAATTAAATCAAATGAAAGTAAACACATTCAAACAAAGCTAATTGATTCAAATGAAAGTCAAACTCATTCAAACAAAGTTTTTGAATCAAAATTAAAGTCATATGCATACAACAAAGCTAATAAAGTCAAATGAAAGTCAAATGCATTTTAAAAGCTAATTGAATCAAATGAAAGTCAAACACATTAAAACAAAGCATTTTGAATCAAATGAAAGTGAAATGCTTTCAACAAAGCTAATTGAATCAAATGAAAGTCAAACTCATTCAAACAAAGCTTTTGAATCGTATGAAAGTAAAATGCATTTAACAAAGCTAAGTGAATCAAATGAAAGTCGAATGCATTCTACAAAGCTAATTGAATCTATAAAAGTCAAACACATTCAAACAAAGGTAATTGAATCAAATGAAAGTCAAACACATTCAAACAATGGTTTTTGAATCAAATGAAAGTCTAATGCATTCTATAAAGCTAATTGTATCAAATAAAATCAAATGCATTCTACAAAGCATATTAAATCAAATGAAAGTCAAACACATTCAAACAAAGCTAATTGAATCAAATGAAAGTCAAACACATTCAAACAAAGCTAATTGAATCAAATGAAAGTCAAATGCATTCCAACAAAGCTAATTTGAATCAAATGAAAGTCAAATGCATTCACAAAGCTAATTGAATCAATGAAAGTCAAATGCATTCAAACAAAGCTAATTGAATCAAATGAAAGTCAAATGCATTCTACAAAGCTAATTGAATCAAATGAAAGTCAAACACATTCAAACAAAGCTTTATGAATCATATGAAAGTCAAATGCATTCAACAAAGCTAATTTAATCAAATGAAAGTCAAATGCATTCTACAAAGCTAATTGAATCAAATGAAAGTCAAATGCATTCTACAAAGCTAATTGAATCAAATGAAAGTGAAAAGCATTCAAACAAAGCTAATTGAATCAAATGAAAAGTCAAATGCATTCAACAAAGCTAATTGAATCAAATGAAAGTCAAATGCATTTTACAAAGCTAATTGAATCAAATGAAAGTCAAACACATTCAAACAAAGCTAATTGAATCAAATGAAAGTCAAACACATTCAAACAAAGCTAATTGAATCAAATTAAAGTCAAATGCATTCAAACAAAGCTATTTGAATCAAATGAAAGTCAAATGCATTCTACAAAATAATTGAATCAAATGAAAGTCAAATGCATTCTACAAAGCTAATTAAATCAAATGAAAGTTAAACACATTCAAACAAAGCTAATTGATTCAAATAAAGTCAAACTCATTCAAACAAAGTTTTTGAATCAAAAAAAAGTCAAATGCATTCAACAAAGCTAATTAATCAAATGAAAGTCAAATGCATTCTAAAAGCTAATTGAATCAAATGAAAGTCAAAACATTCAAAAAAGTAATTTGAATCAAATGAAAGTCAAATGCATTTCACACAAAGCTAATTGAATCAAATGAAAGTCAAACTCATTCAAACAAAGCTTTTTGAATCAAATGAAAGTCAAAATGCATTTAACAAAGCTAAGTGAATCAAATGAAAGTCAAATGCATTCTACAAAGCTAATTGAATCTAATAAAGTCAAACACATTCAAACAAAGCTAATTGAATCAAATAAAAGTCAAACACATTCAAACAATGCTATTTGAATCAAATGAAAGTCTAATGCATTCTATAAAGCTAATTGAATCAAATGAAAGTCAAACACATTCAAACAAAGCTATTTAAATCAAATGAAAGTCAAATGCATTCAACAAAGCTATTGAATCAAATGAAAGTCAAGCACAATAAAACAAAGCTAATTGAATCAAATGAAAGTCAAATGCATTTACAAAGCTAATTGAATCAAATGAAAGTCAAACACATTCAAACAAAGCTTTTTGAATCAAATGAAAGTCAAATGCATTCAAACAAAGCTTTTTGAATCAAATGAAAGTCAAATGCATTCTACAAAGCTAATTAAATCAAATGAAAGTCAAACACATTCAAACAAGCTAATTGAATCAAATGAAAGTCAAACACATTCAAACAAAGTTTTTGAATCAAATGAAAGTCAAATGCATTCAACAAAGCTAATTTGAATCAAATGAAAGTCAAATGCATTCTACAAAGCTAATTAATCAAATGAAAGTGAAATGCATTCAAACAAAGCTAATTGAATCAAATGAAAGTCAAACTCATTCAAACAAGCAATTGAATCAAATGAAAGTCAAATGCATTCTACAAAGCTAATTGAATCAAATTAAAGTCAAACACATTCAAACAAAGCTTTTTGAATCAAATGAAAGTCAAATGCATTCAACAAGCTAATTGAATCAAATGAAAGTCAAACACAATCAAAAAAAGCTAATTGAATCAAATGAAAGTCTAATGCATTCCTACAAACGTCCAATTGAATCAAATGAAAGTCAAACACATTCAAACAAAGTTTTTGAATCAAATGAAAGTCAAATGCATTCATCAAAGCTAATTGAATCAAATAAGAGTCAAATGCATTCTACAAAGATAATTAAATCAAATGAAAGTAAAACACATTCAAACATAGCTAATTGATTCAAATAAAAGTCAAACACATTCAAACAAAGGTTTTTGAATCATATGAAAGTCAAATGCATTCCAAAAACCTAATTTAATCAAATGAAAGTCAAATGCATTCTACAAAGCTAATTGAATCAATGAAAGTGAAAAGCATTCAAACAAAGCTAATTGAATCAAATGAAAGTCTAATGCATTCTACAAAGCTAATTGAATAAAATGAAAGTCAAACACATTCAGACAAAACTTTATGAATCGTATGAAAGTAAAATGCATTCAACAAAGCTAATTTAATAAAATGAAAGTCAAACACAATCACACAACGCTATTTGAATCAAATGAAAGTCTAATGCATTCTACAAAGCTAATTGAATCAAAAGAAAGTCAAACACATTCAAACAAAGCTTTTTAAATCAAATAAAAGTCAAATGCATTCAACAAAGCTAATTGAATCAAATGAGAGTCAAATGCATTTTATAAAGCTAATTAAATCAAATGAAAGTCAAACACATTAAAACAAAGCTAATTGATTCAAATGAAAGTCAAACACATTCAAACAAAGCTTTTTGAATCAAATTAAAGTCAAATGCATTCAAAGAAGCTATTTGAATCAAATGAAAGTCAAATGCATTCTACAAATCATTTGAATCAAATGAAAGCCAAATGCATTCTACAAAGCTAATTAAATCAAATGAAAGTCAAACACATTCAAACAAAGCTAATTGTATCAAATGAAATCAAACACATTCAAACAAAGCTTTTTGAATCATATTAAAGTCAAATGCATTCAAAGAAGCTATTTGAATCAAATGAAAGTCAGATGCATTTTTCAAATCATATTGAATCAAATGAAAGTCAAATGCATTCTACAAAGCTAATTAAATCAAATGAAAGTCAAACACAATAAAACAAAGCTAATTGAATCAAATGAAAGTCAACCACATTCAAACAAAGCTTTTTAATCAAAAGAAAGTCAAATGCTTTCAACAAAGCTCATTGAATCAAATGAAAGTCAAATGCATTCTATAAAGCTAATTAATCAAATGAAAGTAAACACATTCAAACAAAGCTAATTGATTCAAATGAAAGTCAAATCTTTCAAACAAAGTTTTTGAATCAAAATTAAAGTCATATGCATACAACAAAGCTAATAAAGTCAAATGAAAGTCAAATGCATTTAAAAAGCTAATTGAATCAAATGAAAGTCAAACACATTAAAACAAAGCATTTTGAATCAAATGAAAGTGAAATGCTTTCAACAAAGCTAATTGAATCAAATGAAAGTCAAACTCATTCAAACAAAGCTTTTTGAATCGTATGAAAGTAAAATGCATTTAACAAAGCTAAGTGAATCAAATGAAAGTCGAATGCATTCTACAAAGCTAATTAAATCTAATAAAAGTCAAACACATTCAAACAAAGGTAATTGAATCAAATGAAAGTCAAACACATTCAAACAATGGTTTTTGAATCAAATGAAAGTCTAATGCATTCTATAAAGCTAATTGTATCAAATGAAAATCAAACACATTCAAACAAAGCTATTTAAATCAAATGAAAGTCAAATGCATTCTACAAAGCATATTGAATCAAATGAAAGTCAAGCACAATCAAACAAAGCTAATTGAATCAAATGAAAGTCAAATGCATTCTACAAAGCCAATTGAATCAAATGAAAGTCAAACACATTCAAACAAAGCTTTTTGAATCAAATGAAAGTCAAATGCATTCATCAAAGCTAATTGAATCAAATGAAAGTCAAATGCATTCCACAAAGATAATTAAATCAAATGAAAGTAAAACACATTCAAACATAGCTAATTGATTCAAATAAAAGTCAAACACATTCAAACAAAGTTTTTGAATCATATGAAAGTCAAATGCATTCCAAAAACCTAATTTAATCAAATGAAAGTCAAATGCATTCTACAAAGCTAATTGAATCAATTGAAAGTGAAAAGCATTCAAACAAAGCTAATTGAATCAAATGAAATGAAAGCATTCAAACAAAGCTAATTGAATCAAATGAAACTCTAATGCATTCTACAAAGCTAATTGAATCAAATTAAAGTCAAACACATTCAAACAAAGCTTTTTGAATCAAATGAAAGTCAAATGCATTCAACAATGCTAATTGAATCAAATGAAAGTCAAACACAATCAAACAAAGCTAATTGAATCAAATGAAAGTCTAATGCATTCTACAACGCCAATTGAATCAAATGAAAGTCAAACACATTCAAACAAAGCTTTTTGAATCAAATGAAAGTCAAATGCATTCATCAAAGCTAATTGAATCAAATAAGAGTCAAATGCATTCTACAAAGATAATTAAATCAAATGAAAGTAAAACACAATAAAACATAGCTAATTGATTCAAATAAAGTCAAACACATTCAAACAAAGGTTTTTGAATCATATGAAAGTCAAATGCATTCCAAAAACCTAATTTAATCAAATGAAAGTCAAATGCATTCTACAAAGCTAATTGAATCAATGAAAGTGAAAACATTCAAACAAAGCTAATTGAATCAAATGAAAGTCTAATGCATTCTACAAAGCTAATTGAATCAAATGAAAGTCAAACACATTCAAACAAAACTTTATGAATCTAATGAAGTCAAATGCATTCAACAAAGCTAATTAATCAAATAAAGTCAAACACAATCACACAACGCTATTTGAATCAAATGAAAGTCTAATGCATTCTACAAAGCTAATTGAATCAAAAGAAAGTCAAACACATTCAAACAAAGCTTTTTAAATCAAATAAAGTCAAATGCATTCAACAAAGCTAATTGAATCAAATGAGAGTCAAATGCATTTATAAAGCTAATTAAATCAAATGAAAGTCAAACACATTAAAACAAAGCTAATTGATTCAAATGAAAGTCAAACACATTCAAACAAAGCTTTTGAATCATATTAAAAGTCAAATGCATTCAAAGAAGCTATTTGAATCAAATGAAAGTCAGATGCATTCTTCAAATCATATTGAATCAAATGAAAGTCAAATGCATTCTACAAAGCTAATTAAATCAAATGAAAGTCAAACACAATAAAACAAAGCTAATTGAATCAAATGAAAGTCAACACATTCAAACAAAGCTTTTTGAATCAAAGAAAGTCAAATGCTTTCAACAAAGCTCATTGAATCAAATGAAAGTCAAATGCATTATATAAAGCTAATTAAATCAAATGAAAGTAAACACATTCAAACAAAGCTAATTGATTCAAATGAAAGTCAAACTCATTCAAACAAAGTTTTTGAATCAAAATTAAAGTCATATGCATACAACAAAGCTAATAAAGTCAAATGAAAGTCAAATGCATTTAAAAGCTAATTGAATCAAATGAAAGTCAAACACATTAAAACAAAGCATTTTGAATCAAATGAAAGTGAAATGCTTTCAACAAAGCTAATTGAATCAAATGAAAGTCAAACTCATTCAAACAAAGCTTTTTGAATCGTATGAAAGTTAATGCATTTAACAAAGCTAAGTGAATCAAATGAAAGTCGAATGCATTCTACAAAGCTAATTGAATCAAATAAAAGTCAAATGCATTCATCAAAGCTAATTGAATCAAATGAAAGTCAAATGCATTCTACAAAGATAATTAAATCAAATGAAAGTAAAACACATTCAAACATAGCTAATTGATTCAAATAAAAGTCAAACACATTCAAACAAAGGTTTTTGAATCATATGAAAGTCAAATGCATTCAAAAAACCTAATTTAATCAAATGAAGTCAAATGCATTCTACAAAGCTAATTGAATCAAATGAAAGTGAAAAGCATTCAAACAAAGCTAATTGAATCAAATGAAAGTCTAATGCATTCTACAAAGCTAATTGAATCAAATGAAAGTCAAACACATTCAAACAAAACTTTATGAATCTAATGAAAGTCAAATGCATTCAACAAAGCTAATTTAATCAAATAAAAGTCAAACACAATCACACAACGCTATTTGAATCAAATGAAAGTCTAATGCATTCTACAAAGCTAATTGAATCAAAAGAAAGTCAAACACATTCAAACAAAGCTTTTTAAATCAAATAAAAGTCAAATGCATTCAACAAAGCTGATGAATCAAATGAGAGTCAAATGCATTTTATAAAGCTAATTAAATCAAATGAAAGTCAAACACATTAAAACAAAGCTAATTGATTCAAATGAAAGTCAAACACATTCAAACAAAGCTTTTTGAATAATATTAAAAGTCAAATGCATTCAAAGAAGCTATTTGAATCAAATGAAAGTCAGATGCATTTTTAAAATCATATGAATCAAATGAAAGTCAAATGCATTCTACAAAGCTAATTAAATCAAATGAAAGTCAAACACAATAAAACAAAGCTAATTGAATCAAATGAAAGTCAACCACATTCAAACAAAGCTTTTTAATCAAAAGAAAGTCAAATGCTTTCAACAAAGCTCATTGAATCAAATGAAAGTCAAATGCATTCTATAAAGCTAATTAAATCAAATGAAAGTTAAACACATTCAAACAAAGCTAATTGATTCAAATGAAAGTCAAACTCATTCAAACAAAGTTTTTGAATCAAAATGAAAGTCATATGCATACAACAAAGCTAATAAAGTCAAATGAAAGTCAAATGCATTTTAAAAGCTAATTGAATCAAATGAAAGTCAAACACATTAAAACAAAGCATTTGAATCAAATGAAAGTGAAATGCTTTCAACAAAGCTAATTGAATCAAATGAAAGTCAAACTCATTCAAACAAAGCTTTTTGAATCGTATGAAAGTAAAATGCGTTTAACAAAGCTAAGTGAATCAAATGAAAGTCGAATGCATTCTACAAAGCTAATTGAATCTAATAAAAGTCAAACACATTCAAACAAAGGTAATTGAATCAAATGAAAGTCAAACACATTCAAACAATGGTTTTTGAATCAAATGAAAGTCAAATGCATTCATCAAAGCTAATTGAATCAAATAAGAGTCAAATGCATTCTACAAAGATAATTAATCAAATGAAAGTAAAACACATTCAAAACATAGCTAATTGATTCAAATAAAAGTCAAACACATTCAAACAAAGGTTTTTGAATCATATGAAAGTCAAATGCATTCCAAAAACCTAATTTAATCAAATGAAAGTCAAATGCATTCTACAAAGCTAATTGAATCAATTGAAAGTGAAAAGCATTCAAACAAAGCTAATTGAATCAAATGAAAGTCTAATGCATTCTACAAAGCTAATTGAATCAAATGAAAGTCAAAACACATTCAAACAAACTTTATGAATCGTATGAAAGTAAAATGCATTCAACAAAGCTAATTAAATCAAATGAAAGTCAAACACAATCACACAAGCTATTTGAATCAAATGAAAGTCTAATGCATTCTACAAAGCTAATTGAATCAAAAGAAAGTCAAACACATTCAAACAAAGCTTTTAAATCAAATGAAAGTCAAATGCATTCAACAAAGCTAATTGAATCAAATGAGAGTCAAATGCATTTTATAAAGCTAATTAAATCAAATGAAAGTCAAACACATTAAAACAAAGCTAATTGATTCAAATGAAAGTCAAACACATTCAAACAAAGCTTTTTGAATCAAATTAAGTCAAATGCATTCAAAGAAGCTATTTGAATCAAATGAAAGTCAAATGCATTCTACAAATCATATTGAATCAAATGAAAGCCAAATGCATTTACAAAGCTAATTAAATCAAATGAAAGTCAAACACATTCAAACAAAGCTAATTGAATCAAATGAAAGTCAAACACATTCAAACAAAGCTTTTTGAATCATATTGAAAGTCAAATGCATTCAAAAGAAGCTATTTGAATCAAATGAAAGTCAGATGCATTTTCAAATCATATTGAATCAAATGAAAGTCAAATGAATTCTACAAAGCTAATTAAATCAAATGAAAGTCAAACACAATTCAAAACAAAGCTAATTGAATCAAAGAAAGTCAAAACCACATTCAAACAAAGCTTTTTTAATCAAATGAAAGTCAAATGCTTTCAACAAAGCTCATTGAATCAAATGAAAGTCAAATGCATTATATAAAGCTAATTAAATCAAATGAAAGTTAAACACATTCAAACAAAGCTAATTGAATCAAATGAAAGTCAAACTCATCAAACAAAGTTTTGAATCAAATAAAGTCATATGCATACAACAAAGCTAATAAATCAAATGAAAGTCAAATGCATTTAAAAGCTAATTGAATCAAATGAAAGTCAAAACACATTAAAACAAAGCATTTTGAATCAAATGAAAGTGAAATGCTTTCAACAAAGCTAATTGAATCAAATGAAAGTCAAAACATTCAAACAAAGCTTTTTGAATCAAATGAAAGTAAAATGCATTTAACAAAGCTAAGTGAATCAAATGAAAGTCAAATGCATTCTACAAAGCTAATTAAATCTAATAAAAGTCAAACACATTCAAACAAGGTAATTGAATCAAATGAAAGTCAAACACATTCAAACAATGGTTTTTGAATCAAATGAAAGTCAAATGCATTCATCAAAGCTAATTGAATCAAATAAGAGTCAAATGCATTCTACAAAGATAATTAAATCAAATGAAAGTAAAACACATTCAAACATAGCTAATTGATTCAAATAAAAGTCAAACACATTCAAACAAAGCTTTTTGAATCATATGAAAGTCAAATGCATTCCAAAAACCTAATTTAATCAAATGAAAGTCAAATGCATTCTACAAAGCTATTGAATCAATGAAAGTCAAAAGCATTCAAACAAAGCTAATTGAATCAAATGAAAGTCTAATGCATTCTACAAAGCTAATTGAATAAAATGAAAGTCAAACACATTCAAACAAAGCTTTTGAATCGTATGAAAGTAAAATGCATTCAACAAAGCTAATTAATCAAATGAAAGTCAAAACAATCACACAACGCTATTTGAATCAAATGAAAGTCAAGCATTCTACAAAGCTAATTGAATCAAAAAGAAAGTCAAACACATTCAAACAAAGCTTTTTGAATCAAATAAAAGTCAAATGCATTCAACAAAGCTAATTGAATCAAATGAGAGTCAAATGCATTTTACAAAGCTAATTAAATCAAATGAAAGTCAAAACACATTAAAACAAAGCTAATTGATTCAAATGAAAGTCAAACACATTCAAACAAAGCTTTTTGAATCAAATGAAAGTCAAATGCATTCAAAGAAGCTATTGAATCAAATGAAAGTCAAATGCATTCTACAAAGCATATTGAATCAATGAAAGCCAAATGCATTCTACAAAGCTAATTAAATCAAATGAAAGTCAAACACATTCAAACAAAGCTA
This sequence comes from Chenopodium berlandieri, assembly GCA_034703905.1. NCBI lineage: Eukaryota > Viridiplantae > Streptophyta > Magnoliopsida > Caryophyllales > Amaranthaceae > Chenopodium > Chenopodium berlandieri. The sequence continues at coordinate 164,984 of JAWIZW010000041.1, forward strand.
ATTGAATCAAATGAAAATCAAACACATTCAAACAAAGCTTTTTGAATCATATTAAAAGTCAAATGCATTCAAAAGAAGCTATTTGAATCAAATGAAAGTCAGATGCATTTTTCAAAGCATATTGAATCAAATGAAAGTCAAATGCATTCTACAAAGCTAATTGAATCAAATGAAAGTCAAACACAATAAAACAAAGCTATTGAATCAAATGAAAGTCAACCACATTCAAACAAAGCTTTTTGAATCAAAAGAAAGTCAAATGCATTCAACAAAGCTCATTGAATCAAATGAAAGTCAAATGCATTCTACAAAGCTAATTAAATCAAATGAAAGTTAAACACATTCAAACAAAGCTAATTGATTCAAATGAAAGTCAAACTCATTCAAACAAAGTTTTTGAATCAAAATGAAAGTCAAATGCATAAACAAAGCTAATAAATCAAATGAAAGTCAAATGCATTTTAAAAGCTAATTGAATCAAATGAAAGTCAAACACATTAAAACAAAGCATTTTGAATCAAATGAAAGTGAAATGCTTTCAACAAAGCTAATTGAATCAAATGAAAGTCAAACACATTCAAACAAAGCTTTTTGAATCAAATGAAAGTAAAATGCATTAACAAAGCTAAGTGAATCAAATGAAAGTCGAATGCATTCTACAAAGCTAATTGAATCTAATGAAAGTCAAACACATTCAACAAAGGTAATTGAATCAAATGAAAGTCAAACACATTCAAACAATGCTTTTTGAATCAAATGAAAGTCAAATGCATTCATCAAAGCTAATTGAATCAAATAAGAGTCAAATGCATTCTACAAAGATAATTAAATCAAATGAAAGTAAAACACATTCAAACATAGCTAATTGATTCAAAATAAAAGTCAAACACATTCAAACAAAGGTTTTTGAATCATATGAAAGTCAAATGCATTCCAAAAACCTAATTTAATCAAATGAAAGTCAAATGCATTCTACAAAGCTAATGAATCAATTGAAAGTGAAAAGCATTCAAACAAAGCTAATGAATCAAATGAAAGTCTAATGCATTCTACAAAGCTAATTGAATCAAATGAAAGTCAAACACATTCAAACAAAACTTTATGAATCAAATGAAAGTAAAATGCATTCAACAAAGCTAATTGAATCAAATGAAAGTCAAACACAATCACACAACGCTATTTGAATCAAATGAAAGTCTAATGCATTCTACAAAGCTAATTGAATCAAAAGAAAGTCAAACACATTCAAACAAAGCTTTTTAAATCAAATAAAAGTCAAATGCATTCAACAAAGCTAATTGAATCAAATGAGAGTCAAATGCATTTTATAAAGCTAATTAAATCAAATGAAAGTCAAACACATTAAAACAAAGCTAATTGATTCAAATGAAAGTCAAACACATTCAAACAAAGCTTTTGAATCAAATTAAAGTCAAATGCATTCAAAGAAGCTATTGAATCAAATGAAAGTCAAATGCATTCTACAAATCATATTGAATCAAATGAAAGTCAAATGCATTCTACAAAGCTAATTAAATCAAATGAAAGTCAAACACATTCAAACAAAGCTATTGTATCAAATGAAAATCAAACACATTCAAACAAAGCTTTTGAATCATATTAAAGTCAAATGCATTCAAAGAAGCTATTGAATCAAATGAAAGTCAAATGCATTTTTCAAATCATATTGAATCAAATGAAAGTCAAATGCATTCTACAAAGCTAATTAAATCAAATGAAAGTCAAAACACAATAAAACAAAGCTAATTGAATCAAATGAAAGTCAAACACATTCAAACAAAGCTTTTTTAATCAAAAGAAAGTCAAATGCTTTCAACAAAGCTAATTGAATCAAATGAAAGTCAAATGCATTCTATAAAGCTAATTAAATCAAATGAAAGTTAAACACATTCAAACAAAGCTAATTGATTCAAATTAAAGTCAAACTCATTCAAACAAAGTTTTTGAATCAAAATTAAAGTCAAATGCATACAACAAAGCTAATAAAGTCAAATGAAAGTCAAATGCATTTTAAAAGCTAATTGAATCAAATGAAAGTCAAAACATTAAAACAAAGCATTTTGAATCAAATGAAAGTGAAATGCTTTCAACAAAGCTAATTGAATCAAATGAAAGTCAAACTCATTCAAACAAAGCTTTTTGAATCAAATGAAAGTAAAATGCATTTAACAAAGCTAAGTGAATCAAATGAAAGTCGAATGCATTCTACAAAGCTAATTGAATCTAATAAAAGTCAAACACATTCAAACAAAGGTAATTGAATCAAATGAAAGTCAAACACATTCAAACAATGCTTTTTGAATCAAATGAAAGTCAAATGCATTCATAAAGCTAATTGAATCAAATGAAAGTGAAAAGCATTCAAACAAAGCTAATTGAATCAAATGAAAGTCTTATGCATTCATTGTACAAAGCTAATTGAATCAAATGAAAGTCAAACACATTCAAACAAACTTTATGAATCTAATGAAAGTCAAATGCATTCAACAAAGCTGATTTAATCAAATAAAAGTCAAACACAATCACACAAAGCTATTTGAATCAAATGAAAGTCTAATGCATTCTACAAAGCTAATTGAATCAAATGAAAGTCAAACACATTCAAACAAAGCTTTTTAAATCAAATAAAGTCAAATGCATTCAACAAAGCTAATTGAATCAAATGAGAGTCAAATGCATTTTACAAAGCTAATTGAATCAAATGAAAGTCAAACACATTAAAACAAAGCTAATTGAATCAAATGAAAGTCAAACACATTCAAACAAAGCTTTTTGAATCATATTAAAAGTCAAATGCATTCAAAGAAGCTTTTGAATCAAATGAAAGTCAAATGCATTTTTCAAAGCATATTGAATCAAATGAAAGTCAAATGCATTCTACAAAGCTAATTAAATCAAATGAAAGTCAAACACAATAAAACAAAGCTAATTGAATCAAATGAAAGTCAACCACATTCAAACAAAGCTTTTTAATCAAAAGAAAGTCAAATGCTTTCAACAAAGCTAATTGAATCAAATGAAAGTCAAATGCATTCTATAAAGCTAATTAAATCAAATGAAAGTTAAACACATTCAAACAAAGCTAATTGATCAAATGAAAGTCAAACTCATTCAAACAAAGTTTTTGAATCAAATTAAAGTCATATGCATACAAAAAAGCTAATAAATCAAATGAAAGTCAAATGCATTTTAAAAGCTAATTGAATCAAATGAAAGTCAAACACATTTAAACAAAGCATTTGAATCAAATGAAAGTGAAATGCTTTCAACAAAGCTAATTGAATCAAATGAAAGTCAAACTCATTCAAACAAAGCTTTTTGAATCGTATGAAAGTAAAATGCATTTAACAAAGCTAAGTGAATCAAATGAAAGTCGAATGCATTCTACAAAGCTAATTGAATCTAATAAAAGTCAAACACATTCAAACAAAGGTAATTGAATCAAATGAAAGTCAAACACATTCAAAACAATGGTTTTTGAATCAAATGAAAGTCAAATGCATTCATCAAAGCTAATTGAATCAAATAAGAGTCAAATGCATTCTACAAAGCTAATTAAATCAAATGAAAGTAAAACACATTCAAACATAGCTAATTGATTAAATAAAAGTCAAACACATTCAAACAAAGGTTTTTGAATCATATGAAAGTCAAATGCATTCCAAAAACCTAATTTAATCAAATGAAAGTCAAATGCATTCTACAAAGCTAATTGAATCAATTGAAAGTAAAAGCATTCAAACAAAGCTAATTGAATCAAATGAAAGTCTAATGCATTCTACAAAGCTAATTGAATAAAATGAAAGTCAAACACATTCAAACAAAACTTTATGAATCAAATGAAAGTAAATGCATTCAACAAAGCTAATTTAATCAAATGAAAGTCAAACACAATCAACAACGCTATTTGAATCAAATGAAAGTCAATGCATTCTACAAAGCTAATTGAATCAAAAGAAAGTCAAACACATTCAAACAAAGCTTTTAAATCAAATGAAAGTCAAATGCATTCAACAAAGCTAATTGAATCAAATGAGAGTCAAATGCATTTTTACAAAGCTAATTAAATCAAATGAAAGTCAAACACATTAAAACAAAGCTAATTGATTAAATGAAAGTCAAAACCATTCAAACAAAGCTTTTGAATCAAATTAAAGTCAAAATGCATTCAAAGAAGCTATTTGAATCAAATGAAAGTCAAATGCATTCTACAAATCATTTGAATCAAATGAAAGTCAAATGCATTCTACAAAGCTAATTAAATCAAATGAAAGTCAAACACATTCAAACAAAGCTAATTGTATCAAATGAAAATCAAACACATTCAAACAAAGCTTTTTGAATCATATTAAAAGTCAAATGCATTCAAAGAAGCTTTGAATCAAATGAAAGTCAGATGCATTTTTCAACTCATATTGAATCAAATGAAAGTCAAATGCATTCTACAAAGCTAATTAAATCAAATGAAAGTCAAACACAATTAAAACAAAGCTAATTGAATCAAATGAAAGTCAACCACATTCAAACAAAGCTTTTTTATCAAAAGAAAGTCAAATGCTTTCAACAAAGCTCATTGAATCAAATGAAAGTCAAATGCATTCTATAAAGCTAATTAAATCAAATGAAAGTTAAACACATTCAAACAAAGCTAATTGATTCAAATGAAAGTCAAACTCATTCAAACAAAGTTTTTGAATCAAAATTAAAGTCAATATGCATACAACAAAGCTAATAAAGTCAAATGAAAGTCAAATGCATTTTAAAAGCTAATGAATCAAATGAAAGTCAAACACATTAAAACAAAGCATTTTGAATCAAATGAAAGTGAAATGCTTTCAACAAAGCTAATTGAATCAAATGAAAGTCAAACTCATTCAAACAAAGCTTTTTGAATCGTATGAAAGTAAAATGCATTTAACAAAGCTAAGTGAATCAAATGAAAGTCGAATGCATTCTACAAAGCTAATTGAATCTAATAAAAGTCAAACACATTCAAAACAAAGGTAATTGAATCAAATGAAAGTCAAACACATTCAAACAATGGTTTTTGAATCAAATGAAAGTCTAATGCATTCTATAAAGCTAATTGTATCAAATGAAAATCAAACACATTCAAACAAAGCTATTTAAATCAAATGAAAGTCAAATGCATTCTACAAAGCATATTGAATCAAATGAAAGTCAAGCACAATCAAACAAAGCTAATTGAATCAAATGAAAGTCAAATGCATTCTACAACGCCAATTGAATCAAATGAAAGTCAAACACATTCAAACAAAGCTTTTGAATCAAATGAAAGTCAAATGCATTCATCAAAGCTAATTGAATCAAATAAGAGTCAAATGCATTCCACAAAGATAATTAAATCAAATGAAAGTAAAACACATTCAAACATAGCTAATTGATTCAAATAAAAGTCAAACACATTCAAACAAAGGTTTTTGAATCAATGAAAGTCAAATGCATTCCAAAAACCTAATTTAATCAAATGAAAGTCAAATGCATTCTACAAAGCTAATTGAATCAATTGAAAGTGAAAAGCATTCAAACAAAGCTAATTGAATCAAATGAAAATGAAAAGCATTCAAACAACGCTAATTGAATCAAATGAAACTCTAATGCATTCTACAAAGCTAATTGAATCAAATTAAAGTCAAACACATTCAAACAAAGCTTTTTGAATCAAATGAAAGTCAAATGCATTCAACAATGCTAATTGAATCAAATGAAAGTCAAACACAATCAAACAAAGCTAATTGAATCAAATGAAAGTCTAATGCATTCTACAACGCCAATTGAATCAAATGAAAGTCAAACACATTCAAACAAAGCTTTTTGAATCAAATGAAAGTCAAATGCATTCATCAAAGCTAATTGAATCAAATAAGAGTCAAATGCATTCTACAAAGATAATTAAATCAAATGAAAGTAAAACACATTCAAACATAGCTAATTGATTCAAATAAAAGTCAAACACATTCAAACAAAGGTTTTTTGAATCATATGAAAGTCAAATGCATTCCAAAAACCTAATTTAATCAAATGAAAGTCAAATGCATTCTACAAAGCTAATTGAATCAATTGAAAGTGAAAATCATTCAAACAAAGCTAATTGAATCAAATGAAAGTCTAATGCATTCTACAAAGCTAATTGAATCAAATGAAAGTCAAACACATTCAAACAAAACTTTATGAATCTAATGAAAGTCAAATGCATTCAACAAAGCTAATTTAATCAAATGAAAGTCAAACACAATCACACAACGCTATTTGAATCAAATGAAAGTCTAATGCATTCTACAAAGCTAATTGAATCAAAAGAAAGTCAAACACATTCAAACAAAGCTTTTTAAATCAAATAAAAGTCAAATGCATTCAACAAAGCTAATTGAATCAAATGAGAGTCAAATGCATTTTATAAAGCTAATTAAATCAAATGAAAGTCAAACACATTAAAACAAAGCTAATTGATTCAAATGAAAGTCAAACACATTCAAACAAAGCTTTTTGAATCATATTAAAAGTCAAATGCATTCAAAGAAGCTATTTGAATCAAATGAAAGTCAGATGCATTTTTCAAATCATATTGAATCAAATGAAAGTCAAATGCATTCTACAAAGCTAATTAAATCAAATGAAAGTCAAACACAATAAAACAAAGCTAATTGAATCAAATGAAAGTCAACCACATTCAAACAAAGCTTTTTTAATCAAAAGAAAGTCAAATGCTTTCAACAAAGCTCATTGAATCAAATGAAAGTCAAATTCATTATATAAAGCTAATTAAATCAAATGAAAGTTAAACACATTCAAACAAAGCTAATTGATTCAAATGAAAGTCAAACTCATTCAAACAAAGTTTTTGAATCAAAATTAAAGTCATATGCCAACAAAGCTAATAAAGTCAAATGAAAGTCAAATGCATTTTAAAGCTAATTGAATCAAATGAAAGTCAAACACATTAAAACAAAGCATTTGAATCAAATGAAAGTGAAATGCTTTCAACAAAGCTAATTGAATCAAATGAAAGTCAAACTCATTCAAACAAAGCTTTTTGAATCGTATGAAAGTAAAATGCATTTAACAAAGCTAAGTGAATCAAATGAAAGTCGAATGCATTCTACAAAGCTAATTGAATCTATAAAAGTCAAACACATTCAAACAAAGCTAATTGAATCAAATGAAAGTCAAACACATTCAAACAATGGTTTTTGAATCAAATGAAAGTCAAATGCATTCATCAAAGCTAATTGAATCAAATAAGAGTCAAATGCATTTACAAAGATAATTAAATCAAATGAAAAAAAAAAAAAAAGTAAAACACATTCAAACAATAGCTAATTGATTCAAATAAAGTCAAACACATTCAAACAAAGTTTTTGAATCATATGAAAGTCAAATGCATTCCAAAAAACCTAATTTAATCAAATGAAAGTCAAATGCATTCTACAAAGCTAATTGAATCAATTGAAAGTGAAAAGCATTCAACAAAGCTAATTGAATCAAATGAAAGTCTTATGCATTCTACAAAGCTAATTGAATCAAATGAAAGTCAAACACATTCAAACAAAACTTATGAATCTAATGAAAGTCAAATGCATTCAAACAAAGCTAATTAATCAAATGAAAGTCAAACACAATCACACAACGCTATTGAATCAAATGAAAGTCTAATGCATTCTACAAAGCTAATTGAATCAAAAGAAAGTCAAACACATTCAAACAAAGCTTTTAAATCAAATAAAAGTCAATGCATTCAACAAAGCTAATTGAATCAAATGAGAGTCAAATGCATTTTATAAAGCTAATTAAATCAAATGAAAGTCAAACACATTAAAACAAAGCTATTGAATCAAATGAAAGTCAAACACATTCAAACAAAGCTTTTTGAATCATATTAAAGTGAAATGCATTCAAAGAAGCTATTTGAATCAAATGAAAGTCAAATGCATTTACAAATCATATTGAATCAAATGAAAGTCAAATGCATTCTACAAAAGCTAATTAAATCAAATGAAAGTCAAACACAATAAAACAAAGCTAATTGAATCAAATGAAAGTCAACCACATTCAAACAAAGCTTTTTTAATCAAAGAAAGTCAAATGCTTTCAACAAAGCTAATTGAATCAAATGAAAGTCAAATGCATTCTACAAAGCTAATTAAATCAAATGAAAGTTAAAACACATTCAAACAAAGCTAATTGAATTCAAATGAAAGTCAAACTCATTCAAACAAAGTTTTTGAATCAAAATTAAAGTCATATGCATACAAAAAAGCTAATAAATCAAATGAAAGTCAAATGCATTTAAAAGCTAATTGAATCAAATGAAAGTCAAACACATTAAAACAAAGCATTTTGAATCAAATGAAAGTGAAATGCTTTCAACAAAGCTAATTGAATCAAATGAAAGTCAAACTCATTCAAACAAAGCTTTTTGAATCAAATGAAAGTCAAATGCATTCTACAAAGCTAATTGAATCAAATGAAAGTCAAACACATTCAAACAAAGGTAATTGAATCAAATGAAAGTCAAACACATTCAAACAATGGTTTTTGAATCAAATGAAAGTCAAATGCATTCATCAAAGCTAATTGAATCAAATAAGAGTCAAATGCATTCTACAAAGATATTAAATCAAATGAAAGTAAAACACATTCAAACATAGCTAATTGATTCAAATAAAAGTCAAACACATTCAAACAAAGGTTTTTGAATCATATGAAAGTCAAATGCATTCCAAAAACCTAATTTAATCAAATGAAAGTCAAATGCATTCTACAAAGCTAATTGAATCAATTGAAAGTGAAAAGCATTCAAACAAAGCTAATTGAATCAAATGAAAGTCTAATGCATTCTACAAAGCTAATTGAATCAAATGAAAGTCAAACACATTCAAACAAAAACTTTATGAATCGTATGAAAGTCAAATGCATTCAACAAAGCTAATTTAATCAAATGAAAGTCAAACACAACACACAACGCTATTTGAATCAAATGAAAGTCTAATGCATTCTACAAAGCTAATTGAATCAAAAGAAAGTCAAACACATTCAAACAAAGCTTTTTAAATCAAATAAAAGTCAAATGCATTCAACAAAGCTAATTGAATCAAATGAGAGTCAAATGCATTTATAAAGCTAATTAAATCAAATGAAAGTCAAACACATTAAAACAAAGCTAATTGATCAAATGAAAGTCAAACACATTCAAACAAAGCTTTTTGAATCAAATTAAAGTCAAATGCATTCAAAGAAGCTATTTGAATCAAATGAAAGTCAAATGCATTCTACAAATCATATTGAATCAAATGAAAGCCAAATGCATTCTACAAAGCTAATTAAATCAAATGAAAGTCAAACACATTCAAACAAAGCTAATTGTATCAAATGAAAATCAAACACATTCAAACAAAGCTTTTTGAATCATATTAAAAGTCAAATGCATTCAAAGAAGCTATTTGAATCAAATGAAAGTCAGATGCATTTTTCAAATCATATTGAATCAAATGAAAGTCAAATGCATTCTACAAAGCTAATTAAATCAAATGAAAGTCAAACACAATAAAACAAAGCTAATTGAATCAAATGAAAAGTCAACCACATTCAAACAAAGCTTTTTAATCAAAGAAAGTCAAATGCTTTCAACAAAGCTCATTGAATCAAATGAAAGTCAAATGCATTCTATAAAGCTAATTAAATCAAATGAAAGTCAAACACATTCAAACAAAGCTAATTGATTCAAATGAAAGTCAAACTCATTCAAACAAAGTTTTTGAATCAAAATTAAAGTCATATGCATACAACAAAGCTAATAAAGTCAAATGAAAGTCAAATGCATTTTAAAAGCTAATTGAATCAAATGAAAGTCAAACACATTAAAACAAAGCATTTTGAATCAAATGAAAGTGAAATGCTTCAACAAAGCTAATTGAATCAAATGAAAGTCAAACTCATTCAAACAAAGCTTTTTGAATCGTATGAAAGTAAAATGCTTAACAAAGCTAAGTGAATCAAATGAAAGTCGAATGCATTCTACAAAGCTAATTGAATCTAATAAAAGTCAAAACACATTCAAACAAAGGTAATTGAATCAAATGAAAGTCAAACACATTCAAACAATGGTTTTGAATCAAATGAAAGTCAAATGCATTCATCAAAGCTAATTGAATCAAATAAGAGTCAAATGCATTCTTTACAAAGATAATTAAATCAAATGAAAGTAAAACACATTCAAACATAGCTAATTGATTCAAATAAAAGTCAAACACATTCAAACAAAGGTTTTTGAATCATATGAAAGTCAAATGCATTCCAAAAAACCTAATTTAATCAAATGAAAGTCAAATGCATTCTACAAAGCTAATTGAATCAATTGAAAGTGAAAAGCATTCAAACAAAGCTAATTGAATCAAATGAAAGTCTAATGCATTCTACAAAGCTAATTGAATAAAATGAAAGTCAAACACATTCAAACAAAACTTTATGAATCAAATGAAAGTAAAATGCATTCAACAAAGCTAATTTAATCAAATGAAAGTCAAACACAATCAAACAACGCTATTTGAATCAAATGAAAGTCTAATGCATTCTACAAGCTAATTGAATCAAAAGAAAGTCAAACACATTCAAACAAAGCTTTTTAAATCAAATAAAAGTCAAATGCATTCAACAAAGCTAATTGAATCAAATGAGAGTCAAATGCATTTATAAAGCTAATTAAATCAAATGAAAGTCAAACACATTAAAACAAAGCTAATTGATTCAAATGAAAGTCAAACACATTCAAACAAAGCTTTTGAATCAAATTAAAGTCAAATGCATTCAAAGAAGCTATTTGAATCAAATGAAAGTCAAATGCATTCTACAAATCATAATGAATCAAATGAAAGCCAAATGCATTCTACAAAGCTAATTAAATCAAATGAAAGTCAAACACATTCAAACAAAGCTAATTGTATCAAATGAAAATCAAACACATTCAAACAAAGCTTTTTGAATCATATTAAAAGTCAAATGCATTCAAAGAAGCTATTTGAATCAAATGAAAGTCAGATGCATTTTTCAAATCATATTGAATCAAATGAAAGTCAAATGCATTCTACAAAGCTAATTAAATCAAATGAAAGTCAAACACAATAAAACAAAGCTAATTGAATCAAATGAAAGTCAACCACATTCAAACAAAGCTTTTTAATCAAAGAAAGTCAAATGCTTTCAACAAAGCTCATTGAATCAAATGAAAGTCAAATGCATTCTATAAAGCTAATTAAATCAAATGAAAGTAAAACACATTCAAACAAAGCTAATTGATTCAAATGAAAGTCAAACTCATTCAACAAAGTTTTTGAATCAAAATTAAAGTCATATGCATACAAACAAAGCTAATAAAGTCAAATGAAAGTCAAATGCATTTTAAAAGCTAATTGAATCAAATGAAAGTCAAACACATTAAAACAAAGCATTTTGAATCAAATGAAAGTGAAATGCTTTCAACAAAGCTAATTGAATCAAATGAAAGTCAAACTCATTCAAACAAAGCTTTTTGAATCGTATGAAAGTAAAATGCATTTAACAAAGCTAAGTGAATCAAATGAAAGTCGAATGCATTCTACAAAGCTATTGAATCTAATAAAAGTCAAACACATTCAAACAAAGGTAATTGAATCAAATGAAAGTCAAACACATTCAAACAATGGTTTTGAATCAAATGAAAGTCTAATGCATTCTATAAAGCTAATTGTATCAAATGAAAATCAAACACATTCAAACAAAGCTATTTAAATCAAATGAAAGTCAAATGCATTCTACAAAGCATATTGAATCAAATGAAAGTCAAGCACAATCAACAAAGCTAATTGAATCAAATGAAGTCAAAGCATTCTACAACGCCAATTGAATCAAATGAAAGTCAAACACATTCAAACAAAGCTTTTTGAATCAAATGAAAGTCAAATGCATTCATCAAAGCTAATTGAATCAAATAAGAGTCAAATGCATTCCACAAAGATAATTAAATCAAATGAAAGTAAAACACATTCAAACATAGCTAATTGATTCAAATAAAAGTCAAACACATTCAAACAAAGGTTTTGAATCATATGAAAGTCAAATGCATTCCAACAAACCTAATTTAATCAAATGAAAGTCAAATGCATTCTACAAAGCTAATTGAATCAAATGAAAGTGAAAAGCATTCAAACAAAGCTAATTGAATCAAATGAAATGAAAAGCATTCAAACAAAGCTAATTGAATCAAATGAAACTCTAATGCATTCTACAAAGCTAATTGAATCAAATTAAAGTCAAACACATTCAAACAAAGCTTTTGAATCAAATGAAAGTCAAATGCATTCAACAATGCTAATTGAATCAAATGAAAGTCAAACACAATCAAACAAAGCTAATTGAATCAAATGAAAGTCTAATGCATTCTACAACGCCAATTGAATCAAATGAAAGTCAAACACATTCAAACAAAGCTTTTTGAATCAAATGAAAGTCAAATGCATTCATCAAAGCTAATTGAATCAAATAAGAGTCAAATGCATTCTACAAAGATAATTAAATCAAATGAAAGTAAAACACATTCAAACATAGCTAATGATTCAAAATAAAGTCAAACACATTCAAACAAAGGTTTTTGAATCATATGAAAGTCAAATGCATTCCAAAAACCTAATTTAATCAAATGAAAGTCAAATGCATTCTACAAAGCTAATTGAATCAATTGAAAGTGAAAAGCATTCAAACAAAGCTAATTGAATCAAATGAAAGTCTAATGCATTCTACAAAGCTAATTGAATCAAATGAAAGTCAAACACATTCAAACAAAACTTTATGAATCTAATGAAAGTCAAATGCATTCAACAAAGCTAATTTAATCAAATAAAAGTCAAACACAATCACACAACGCTATTTGAATCAAATGAAAGTCTAATGCATTCTACAAAGCTAATTGAATCAAAATGAAAGTCAAACACATTCAAACAAAGCTTTTTAAATCAAATAAAAGTCAAATGCATTCAACAAAGCTAATTGAATCAAATGAGAGTCAAATGCATTTTATAAAGCTAATTAAATCAAATGAAAGTCAAACACATTAAAACAAAGCTAATTGAATCAAATGAAAGTCAAACACATTCAAACAAAGCTTTTTGAATCATATTAAAAGTCAAATGCATTCAAAGAAGCTATTTGAATCAAATGAAAGTCAGATGCATTTTCAAATCATATTGAATCAAATGAAAGTCAAATGCATTCACAAAGCTAATTAAATCAAATGAAAGTCAAACACAATAAAACAAAGCTAATTGAATCAAATGAAAGTCAACCACATTCAAACAAAGCTTTTTTAATCAAAAAGAAAGTCAAATGCATTCAACAAAGCTCATTGAATCAAATGAAAGTCAAATGCATTCTATAAAGCTAATTAAATCAAATGAAAGTTAAACACATTCAAACAAAGCTAATTGATTCAAATGAAAGTCAAACTCATTCAAACAAAGTTTTTGAATCAAAATTAAAGTCAAATGCATACAACAAAGCTAATAAAGTCAAATGAAAGTCAAATGCATTTTAAAAGCTAATTGAATCAAATGAAAGTCAAAACACATAAAACAAAGCATTTGAATCAAATGAAAGTGAAATGCTTTCAACAAAGCTAATTGAATCAAATGAAAGTCAAACTCATTCAAACAAAGCTTTTTGAATCGTATGAAAGTAAAATGCATTTAACAAAGCTAAGTGAATCAAATGAAAGTCGAATGCATTCTACAAAGCTAATTGAATCTAATAAAAGTCAAACACATTCAAACAAAGGTAATTGAATCAAATGAAAGTCAAACACATTCAAACAATGGTTTTGAATCAAATGAAAGTCTAATGCATTCTATAAAGCTAATTGTATCAAATGAAAAGTCAAACACATTCAAACAAAGCTATTTAAATCAAATGAAAGTCAAATGCATTTACAAAGCATATTGAATCAAATGAAAGTCAAACACAATCAAACAAAGCTAATTGAATCAAATGAAAGTCAAATGCATTCTACAACGCCAATTGAATCAAATGAAAGTCAAAAACATTCAAACAAAGCTTTTTGAATCAAATGAAAGTCAAATGCATTCATCAAAGCTAATTGAATCAAATAAGAGTCAAATGCATTCCACAAAGATAATTAAATCAAATGAAAGTAAAAACACATTCAAACATAGCTAATTGATCAATAAAAGTCAAACACATTCAAACAAAGGTTTTTGAATCATATGAAAGTCAAATGCATTCCAAAAAGCTAATTTAATCAAATGAAAGTCAAATGCATTCTACAAAGCTAATTGAATCAATTGAAAGTGAAAAAGCATTCAAACAAAGCTAATTGAATCAAATGAAAATGAAAAGCATTCAAAACAACGCTAATGAATCAAATTGAAACTCTAATGCATTCTACAAAGCTAATTGAATCAAATGAAAGTCAAACACATTCAAACAAAGCTTTTTGAATCAAATGAAAGTCAAATGCATTCAACAATGCTAATTGAATCAAATGAAAGTCAAAACACAATCAAACAAAGCTAATTGAATCAAATGAAAGTCTAATGCATTCTACAACGCCAATTGAATCAAATGAAAGTCAAACACATTCAAACAAAGCTTTTGAATCAAATGAAAGTCAAATGCATTCATCAAAGCTAATTGAATCAAATAAGAGTCAAATGCATTTCTACAAAGATAATTAAATCAAATGAAAGTAAAACACATTCAAAAATAGCTAATTGATTCAAATAAAAGTCAAACACATTCAAACAAAGGTTTTTGAATCATATGAAAGTCAAATGCATTCCAAAAACCTAATTAATCAAATGAAAGTCAAATGCATTCTACAAAGCTAATGAATCAATGAAAGTGAAAATCATTCAAACAAAGCTAATTGAATCAAATGAAAGTCTAATGCATTCTACAAAGCTAATTGAATCAAATGAAAGTCAAACACATTCAAACAAAACTTTATGAATCTAATGAAAGTCAAATGCATTCAACAAAGCTAATTTAATCAAATGAAAGTCAAACACAATCACACAACGCTATTTGAATCAAATGAAAGTCTAATGCATTCTACAAAGCTAATTGAATCAAAAGAAAGTCAAACACATTCAAACAAAGCTTTTAAATCAAATAAAAGTCAAATGCATTCAACAAAGCTAATTGAATCAAATGAGAGTCAAATGCATTTTATAAAGCTAATTAAATCAAATGAAAGTCAAACACATTAAAACAAAGCTAATTGAATCAAATGAAAGTCAAACACATTCAAACAAAGCTTTTTGAATCATATAAAAGTCAAATGCATTCAAAGAAGCTATTTGAATCAAATGAAAGTCAGATGCATTTTTCAAATCATAATTGAATCAAATGAAAGTCAAATGCATTCTACAAAGCTAATTAAATCAAATGAAAGTCAAACACAATAAAACAAAGCTAATTGAATCAAATGAAAGTCAACCACATTCAAACAAAGCTTTTTAATCAAAAGAAAGTCAAATGCATTCAACAAAGCTATTTGAATCAAATGAAAGTCAAATGCATTCTATAAAGCTAATAAATCAAATGAAAGTAAACACATTCAAACAAAGCTAATTGATTCAAATGAAAGTCAAACTCATTCAAACAAAGTTTTTGAATCAAAATTAAAGTCATATGCATACAAAAAAGCTAATAAAGTCAAATGAAAGTCAAATGCATTTAAAAGCTATTGAATCAAATGAAAGTCAAACACATTAAAATAAAGCATTTGAATCAAATGAAAGTGAAATGCTTTCAACAAAGCTAATTGAATCAAATGAAAGTCAAACTCATTCAAACAAAGCTTTTTGAATCGTATGAAAGTAAAATGCATTTAACAAAGCTAAGTGAATCAAATGAAAGTCGAATGCATTTACAAAGCTAATTGAATCTAATAAAAGTCAAACACATTCAAACAAAGGTAATTGAATCAAATGAAAGTCAAACACATTCAAACAATGGTTTTTGAATCAAATGAAAGTCAAATGCATTCATCAAAGCTAATTGAATCAAATAAAGTCAAATGCATTCTACAAAGATAATTAAATCAAATGAAAGTAAAACACATTCAAACATAGCTAATTGATTCAAATAAAAGTCAAACACATTCAAACAAAGGTTTTTGAATCATATGAAAGTCAAATGCATTCAAAAACCTAATTTAATCAAATGAAAGTCAAATGCATTCATACAAAGCTAATTGAATCAAATGAAAGTGAAAAGCATTCAAACAAAGCTAATTGAATCAAATGAAAGTCTAATGCATTCTACAAAGCTAATTGAATCAAATGAAAGTCAAACACATTCAAACAAAAACTTTATGAATCAAATGAAAGTCAAATGCATTCAACAAAGCTAATTTAATAAAATGAAAGTCAAACACAATCACACAAGCTATTTGAATCAAATGAAAGTCTAATGCATTCTACAAAGCTAATGAATCAAAAGAAAGTCAAACACATTCAAACAAAGCTTTTTAAATCAAATAAAAGTCAAATGCATTCAACAAAGCTAATTGAATCAAATGAGAGTCAAATGCATTTTATAAAGCTAATTAAATCAAATGAAAGTCAAACACATTAAAACAAAGCTAATTGATTCAAATGAAAGTCAAACACATTCAAACAAAGCTTTTTGAATCAAATTAAAGTCAAATGCATTCAAAGAAGCTATTTGAATCAAATGAAAGTCAAATGCATTCTACAATCATATTGAATCAAATGAAAGCCAAATGCATTCTACAAAGCTAATTAAATCAAATGAAAGTCAAACACATTCAAACAAAGCTAATTGTATCAAATGAAAGTAAAAAACATCTAAAAAATCTAATTAAATCAAATGAAAATCAAACACATTCAAACAAAGCTTTTTGAATCATATAAAAGTCAAATGCATTCAAAGAAGCTATTTGAATCAAATGAAAGTCAGATGCATTTTTCAAATCATATTGAATCAAATGAAAGTCAAATGCATTCTACAAAGCTAATTAAATCAAATGAAAGTCAAACACAATAAACAAAGCTAATTGAATCAAATGAAAGTCAACCACATTCAAACAAAGCTTTTTTAATCAAAAGAAAGTCAAATGCTTTCAACAAAGCTCATTGAATCAAATGAAAGTCAAATGCATTCTATAAAGCTAATTAAATCAAATGAAAGTTAAACACATTCAAACAAAGCTAATTGATTCAAATGAAAGTCAAACTCATTCAAACAAAGTTTTGAATCAAAATTAAAGTCATATGCATACAACAAAGCTAATAAAGTCAAATGAAAGTCAAATGCATTTTAAAAGCTAATGAATCAAATGAAAGTCAAACACATAAAAAACAAAGCATTTTGAATCAAATGAAAGTGAAATGCTTTCAACAAAGCTAATTGAATCAAATGAAAGTCAAACTCATTCAAACAAAGCTTTTGAATCGTATGAAAGTAAAATGCATTTAACAAAGCTAAGTGAATCAAATGAAAGTCGAATGCATTCTACAAAGCTAATTGAATCTAATAAAAGTCAAACACATTCAAACAAAGGTAATTGAATCAAATGAAAGTCAAACACATTCAAACAATGGTTTTTGAATCAAATGAAAGTCTAATGCATTCTATAAAGCTAATTGAATCAAATGAAAATCAAACACATTCAAACAAAGCTATATTAAATCAAATGAAAGTCAAATGCATTCTACAAAGCATATTGAATCAAATGAAAGTCAAGCACAATCAAACAAAGCTAATTGAATCAAATGAAAGTCAAATGCATTCTACAACGCCAATTGAATCAAATGAAAGTCAAACACATTCAAACAAAGCTTTTTGAATCAAATGAAAGTCAAATGCATTCATCAAAGCTAATTGAATCAAATAAGAGTCAAATGCATTCTACAAAGAAATTAAATCAAATGAAAGTAAAACACATTCAAACATAGCTAATTGATTCAAAAAAAGTCAAACACATTCAAACAAGGTTTTTGAATCATATGAAAGTCAAATGCATTCCAAAAACCTAATTTAATCAAATGAAAGTCAAATGCATTCTACAAAGCTAATTGAATCAATTGAAAGTGAAAACATTCAAACAAAGCTAATTGAATCAAATGAAAATGAAAAGCATTCAAACAACGCTAATTGAATCAAATGAAACTCTAATGCATTCTACAAAGCTAATTGAATCAAATGAAAGTCAAACACATTCAAACAAAGCTTTTTGAATCAAATGAAAGTCAAATGCATTCAACAAAGCTAATTGAATCAAATGAAAGTCAAACACAATCAAACAAAGCTAATTGAATCAAATGAAAGTCAATGCATTCTACAACGCCAATTGAATCAAATGAAAGTCAAACACATTCAAACAAAGCTTTTTGAATCAAATGAAAGTCAAATGCATTCATCAAAGCTATTGAATCAAATAAGAGTCAAATGCATTCTACAAAGATAATTAAATCAAATGAAAGTAAAACACATTCAAACATAGCTAATTGATTCAAATAAAAGTCAAAACACATTCAAACAAAGGTTTTGAATCATATGAAAGTCAAATGCATTCCAAAACCTAATTTAATCAAATGAAAGTCAAATGCATTCTACAAAGCTAATTGAATCAATTGAAAGTGAAAAGCATTCAAACAAAGCTAATTGAATCAAATGAAAGTCTAATGCATTCTACAAAAGCTAATTGAATCAAATGAAAGTCAAACACATTCAACACAAACTTTATGAATCAAATGAAAGTCAAATGCATTCAACAAAGCTAATTTAATCAAATGAAAGTCAAACACAAATCAACAACGCTATTGAATCAAATGAAAGTCTAATGCATTCTACAAAGCTAATTGAATCAAAAGAAAGTCAAACACATTCAAACAAAGCTTTTTAAATCAAATAAAAGTCAATGCATTCACAAAGCTAATGAATCAAATGAAAGTCAAATGCATTTTATAAGTAATATTAAATCAAATGAAAGTCAAACACATTAAAACAAAGCTAATTGATCAAATGAAAGTCAAACACATTCAAACAAAGCTTTTTGAATCATATTAAAAGTCAAATGCATTCAAAAAGCTATTTGAATCAAATGAAAGTCAGATGCATTTCAAATCATATTGAATCAAATGAAAGTCAAATGCATTCTACAAAGCTAATTAAATCAAATGAAAGTCAAACACAATAAAACAAAGCTAATTGAATCAAATGAAAGTCAACCACATTCAAACAAAGCTTTTTTAATCAAAAGAAAGTCAAATGCTTTCAACAAAGCTCATTGAATCAAATGAAAGTCAAATCATTATATAAAGCTAATTAAATCAAATGAAAGTAAACACATTCAAACAAAGCTAATTGATTCAAATGAAAGTCAAATCATTCAAACAAAGTTTTTGAATCAAAATTAAAGTCAAATGCATACAACAAAGCTAATAAAGTCAAATGAAAGTCAAATGCATTTTAAAGCTAATTGAATCAAAGAAAGTCAAACACATTAAAACAAAGATTTTGAATCAAATGAAAGTGAAATGCTTTCAACAAAGCTAATTGAATCAAATGAAAGTCAAACTCATTCAACAAAGCTTTTTGAATCGTATGAAAGTAAAATGCATTTAACAAAGCTAAGTGAATCAAATGAAAGTCGAATGCATTCTACAAAGCTAATTGAATCTAATAAAAGTCAAACACATTCAAACAAAGGTAATTGAATCAAATGAAAGTCAAACACATTC